>BLFK01000093.1:1346460-1371460 GCA_014634185.1 Astreopora myriophthalma | reverse complement strand
ACACGCGTGTGATCCTCTTCATTCACCCAAACAAGAAAGTTCTTTTCCTCGTTGTGCCAAATCCCGCGGGCGTCAGTCCAATCCCGCGCCATGCGGGACGCCAGCAGTAGTGGGGGAGACTGGCTTGTCGAACAAAAAGTGATCTTCAATAAGCTGCTCTTGTTCTTTTTCAGTCAATTTAGCCAAAGGGTAGTACTTTCCTTTAAATTCTCTATCCAACGAGTCTAGAGCCTCAGTCACCAGTGTTTCGACCTTACGGCGCTCTGTGCGTGTGCGTGGCGGCAGACACAACTTCTTGACGCTCCGTCCAGAGCGCACGCGCGACGATGATACGTAATTCTCGTCCAGCTCTCCACCAATTAAATTGTGGTGGCCGCAACATCATTCTGAGCACTGAGGAGCTCGTAACCTGGAGAGTGCAAGTTAGGTCACAGCGTTTTATTTCACAGCTCGAGCTATTTTTAGACGTATGGGTTGTTTCCGCTGAAAGTTTAGTTCCAGTTCGCAAGAGACCAAAACGTTACGTCGTAAGCTTGTTGCATGCGACAAAGTCGTACCGTGTAATTCGGCCCCAAGGAAGGCTATAAATATCTCTTGGAAGGAGCACATGACAAATCACGATTTATGCGGGAACCTTCCTAAGGTAACATCAAAGATCCGGGAAAGGCGCCATAAGACAGAGGAAGCATCCATATTAGTGTTATGGCAGCCGAGTATTGGAAAGGTAAAGAAAGGTAGGAAGGAGGTCACATACATTGACTGTTTGAAGAAAGACACTGGTCTTGAGTACAGCAAGGAAATACGGACTCTAGCCGATCTAATGCTGGATCGAGGAACTTGGAACTGGACTTCCCCATTAATTCTGCTCGGACTGAGGCTCGGTGAATGTGAAAGTAGGTGGGATGCCTGTGACAGACACTTTATAAAATGGGCTGATTTAAAACACCTTTTTTTTTTCGAAATGGTTGAATTGCTTTGCATTGTCCGTTGCCGTTAGCAAGTAAAAGATGGACGACAGTACGTAGTACTTGATTGACAGACCGAAATTACTCTGCAATTGCAGGGTTGCCGAAGTAAAATTACCGAAGTGCTGTAATATTCATGTGGAAAAAAACACGACTCCACTATTAAATTTATTCTTCACTTATTTACGGAATGATTTTCAGCAAATCTTCGAACAGTCCATTAAAATGTAGGACGTTTCGAAGAGGAATAATTGCTGTCCCCGGTCGGACGAAGGGAACATTCGAAATGGCCGCAGTGATGTATGAATATTGAAAGGAATTTATTTGTTTGATTTCTTTGCTTGAACTTAACCTTACGCTTATTTTGTGTGTTGTTCAGAGTACTGAATAATTTCATTGATTTTTTTTCAATCGTGCGTAAACATTCTCTTAAAATTTGCATATTGTCGCTGATAATTGTGCAATTGCCTCGACTGCGAGAAGCGGGAAAAATAGGTCAGGTGACAAAAATTTTAAAAAGAGCGATTTTCTCATGTAACGACACTTTGCAATCTATGGGTCATCAAGATACAAAGTATCGAGTAGCGGTCATCAAGACAAAGTAGCGAGCCAAGGGGATCAAAAGCGCTTACGGAACACAAATTGTAAGTTTTGAGCCGTTTTTCATTTCAACTATAAAGAATGAGTGATGTAAACAGTAACCTTATCTCGAAATTAATTTAATTTCAGTTTACTACTATGTAAACACGGACGCCATGATCCGTAGTTATAGTCTAGTGCAAATAATCCCACAAGCTTTTACCCCCGGCTTAGGCTGATCCTCAATCTAAAGTAGCGCCTTCAACCATAGGGGCGAATTGCTCAGTGTGCTTGCAAACCAATACGCGTGGCGTCGAACAAACGTGTTCACCAGTTGAACCCCTGGTTCTTTTCACTTGTCAACTGATCGAACCAAGAGACATTCGTTGAAACATCAACATACGATACGCTACTATATTTTGGGGAGAGCTGGCGTTTGAGAGTTGAGAGTTCACGTTTTTTGGCTGTCGAAACCCCAATAAACTGTACGCTTCCTGTGAGCACTCGGGATTTAATAAAACTCAACGGAACCATTTTTTGATAGATGCAGGCTAGAATCTTGCTTTACAAGATCGCTTGTAAATAAACTAGATACAAAGTTCATTCGAGGGCATGAAGCGAGTCAATGTTCAACTAATGAACTTAAGCTTACGCCTACTGTCGCCTACGGGAAGGAAAAATCACTCGAACTTTTTAGTCGAAACTAAATATCCTTACGCTAAGGAACGCACTGGTTTCCTTCATGATTCACCACAAAACGTTAGTTGTATTCCCTGGTAAACTATTACACACCAACGATCTTTTAGGTCCCAAAATCGAAAGATGACGAGCTCTCAGAGCACCTCGAGACAGAGCCTTACTTTCTTCGCCTTTAACAAACGAAACATTAACATTAACAAACATTAAATTTTATTAACACGTAATCATTAGAAAATATGACTGACCCGCAAGTAGCAATCTAGGCGGGCCAGGCTTACATTTCACTTAAGGATGTATTTTGATTGTTACAAACAAAGGCAATAATAACGATAAAAGTAGAAGAAAAAGAGAGAGAATAAATAAATAAATAAATAAATAAATAAATAAACGACAGAGGTAGCAGAATACCTGAATGACATCAGATGGCAGCACACAGCTAGATAGTTAAAATTAAAAAAATTATGACTATTTAATTAGACCTATTTTCTTTACAACTGTAGGCGTTTCAATATAGTCATTTACGTTAACCAAAATTTCAAAAAGGATTCCACGGATTTCTCTTTTGTACGTTTTTTTCGGTAAATTCCTAACACGTTGTGGTATCTCATTCCACAATTTTACGCCAAATCGGAAAAAAAAAACGCTTTTGTTCTTCTAAACTAGAGCTTTGGACGTAAAATTTTCCCGAGGTGGAAGATCGCGTGTTGTATGAATGGACGATAGATGTTTTTTGAAAGAGCTTCAAAATGTTTGAAGGTGTGTTGCTATTATTACTGATGTCATACATTAAGTTTGAAACAGACTCGTAATAAAGGAACGTCAATGGTAGAACATTTGCATCAAGTCATCGCGCAGAATGGTCGGACATTTACGCATAATAATGAGCTACCGTGGCAGGCCATTCAAGCATGAACGCTCCCAGAAGCGCCGCAATAAGAGAGAAGAGGGACGAATCTGGGGAAGTTTACTGAATAAAACCGCCATTTCGAAATACTCATAGGCTACATTTAAAAGCGGATTGTTTTAGTTTAAGGGCTAATCTACCACGTCATACAAAAGCTAGGAAGATCCAACGAGAAAAACGTCCAGACTTTTTGCTTTCAAAACTGTGCTTTTTGGACCTTTCTCTGTAGTAGTAGTAGTGGTAAACTCGTTTATTAAAACATCATACATTACAGTCGTAGGACTAAATTACGTACAATATAAAAATTATAATAAAAATGATTTAAAAATTGTGTTTAAAGGTTATTTACATCGCGTGGCTAATAATAAGAGTTCATGAAACGATCGGTGCGACAAACTGGAGCGTTATAACGTCTCTTATTTTCTCAAACGCGGAGTGTGGGAACTGGCCATAGGAGGTAGCAGATTAGCTTGTGGTGTTCATTACTTACAATATCTTTAAATAATATAATAGATAATGATTCACGTCTCTCTGAAAGTGATGGAATTCCAGCCTTGTCCATCGTCTCACAGTACGATAAACTAGGAAAGATTATTCGCGTGGCGCGCCTCTGAATACGTTCGATGTCTTCAGGCCGGAATATTTCGGGAGACTACGATGGAATAGCTGACATGAAAATTCTAGCACTGATCTACTGACACTATAATATAAAGCTAACAGGTCATCGGGACTTATGCCGGCTCTAGCTGACTCAAAAGATACAGTCGACGTGCGGCTTTGGAGGTGATAGTATCAACGTGATCGTTCCATTTCAAATCATTACTGATCGTAGCCCCTAGGACTTTAGCAGAAGATACCCTGGAAAGATTTCCGTATAACCCATACATTTATTATGCATACAGTTCTTTGTTTATCTAAACAATAGCGGAAACAATTGCGCTCTCAAACTGCACGCCATCTATCTTAATCGGACCATGAGATGGTGGGGTTTTCTTAAAACAAACAACTAACTCTTTGCACTCGGTCGGGTTTAATTGGAAGAGGGTGTATGGGTGAAGACCGTATGAGTGAAGACTGTATGGGTGAAGACCACATTAAACTTCAGCTTGGAGTCTTTTTCGTAATTAAATACGCAACAAAATCCGAATAAAACAACGGATTATTGAAGATAAATGCTTCCCCTGCACATTGACAGTCTCTTCGTCTAAACTCGAGCAGAAGAAGTTCCAGACTTTTAAGTTTGAAAATCAGAGGTTCAAAATCTGCGCGTTCCCAAAGCCTACGTATCCCAAAGCCTACGTATCTTTTGGTCAGCGCCAAGACACGGAGCTCTGGAATAATCAACTTACAGAACTACGTTGATTTGCTACTCGATTTATCGTACTGTTCATGCGTAAACTACCGGAAGTAAAATTGCTTGTAAACAAAATAAGAACAAATGAAATGATTATGAGGTGCGGGCTAGAAATCAACTGACCATATGATCCTCACACTTGCTGGACAATTTAAGCAATTGTCTCATATGCACTTGAAAAATTCAAGTGACTCCAACGGGATGCGAACCCACGACCTCTGCGATGCCGGTGCAGTGCTCTTACCAACTAAGCTATGAAGCCACACAGTTGAGAGCAGGTCAATTTGTTGGGCTCATACGTGTTTTCCCGTGAAAGGAATGAATGAATGAATGAAATGATTATGAAGTGCGGGCTAGAAATCAACTGACGATATGATCCTCACACTTGCTGGACAATTTAAGCAATTGAGCCCAACAAATTGACCTGCTCTCAACTGTGTGGCTTCATAGCTCAGTTGGTAAGAGCACTGCACCGGCATCGCAGAGGTCGTGGGTTCGAATCCCGTTGGAGTCACTTGAATTTTTCAAGTGCATATGAGACAATTGCTTAAATTGTCCAGCAAGTGTGAGGATCATATCGTCAGTTGAAAATAAGAACAGCTGACCGCGAATTCTAAACGAATATGGCACAGAAAACTCCAACTAAACTTGTACAAACGAAGATTTGTCGCTGCTGTTGTAAACCGTTGAGTTCTCATGATCGTCCCATTTCACTTCTCAGGAAATCGAAGATGGAATCCAAACTTTGGTATATGAGTGACTTACCAAAACCCGTCGGTAAAACCGCTAAAACATCTCTGTTCATCATCACAACCGCTTTCAAAATTTGATATTGCCGTTTCTTCAAAACCAAATCGGACTCTCCTAGCTTTTCGAGTGCGTATTGTATGCCTATGTGGAACGCATCCACATCGACTTTATCTCTGGACGCCACATTGTAAACCACGGCATACATGCGCCGCGTAACCGAAACTCCCAAAATCTTGGAGTCTGGAAATTGATTATTCCAGAGCTCCGTGTCTTGGCGCTGACCAGAAGATACGTGGGCTCTGGGAACGAGATTGGTCTTTGTCTTACGGTATAAAAATGAATTGAAGAAGTGATCCTCACACTTTCTGGACAATTTAAGCAATTATCTCATATATGCACTTGAAAAATTCAAGTGACTTCAACGGGATTCGAACCCACGACCTCTGCGATGCCTGTATCAGACTGGTTGCTATATAAAAAAATAAGCAGTCAAATGCTGTTGTGATTAACTAAACGCAGTCATCTGGAGATGGAGAATTTATGCAAATCGGCTTTTACAGTAAGGGCTTTCCACGCGCGAAGTTTGAATACCGATCAACGTTGCTTGCGTGTGTCTGCGTACGGAAAGTTACGAATAACCGATAATGGAGAATACAGCGATCGCAAATAATTTGGACAAGGAGCTCTTTTCAGAGCTCACAGTGCCCCTTGTCCAACCCTTGCTAGTACATATGGTTGCGCCATTTGTCAACGGATAGGACAGAAACTTTTCCTTGCAAGTAAATGGAAAAATTTTGTGGGAATGGAGGAAATGGGCTGGAAATTTAAAGGAACTTTTCGCGGTCTTCCAGGCAAACCTACGTTCCATTGGATATACACTGGAAGAATCAGCCTCCGATCGCGTCGGTAATTTATTAAACACTAATTTATCATGAGCAGAGGCTTTCCGTCGTGGATTTTGTCGCAGAATACCCTGTCACAAGAAATCGCAGCAGTTTCTAGGCTCTTATAATAGCCCAGCGGTGGGCGACCACGTTTCTCCATCTTCGTAACGAATCGAACACTGTGTCCAAAGGAACGAACTGGGATATTATATAGAGTCTATTACAAGCCAAAGGGATGCCGGCGGAACGAATAGCAGCAATAGATATCGCCTATTAGACAAAACATTCTCAGAGAAAGCGTTGTAGCGGTAAGCCATAACTTCAAACGTTTTCAGCGCAATTTTTCCGAATAGTGTATTTTCCCTTCCATAAAGCTCGTTACACAACGTCCGCACCTTCCGAACGCAAAACACTGACAAGCAGAAGGATGTGTTTATTTACGACACAATCATTTTGCTCGCGCAGACTGAGATACTTTGACAGTTCATCATTTTATGTGTTTTAACTTTAGTCCAAAGGAAACGAATCTAAAAGTTGCCCATAGACTATGAAGTAAAATGGTAAACCGTGTCATAAAATGTTCCTTTGCCCCCGTGTTCTTCAATCGAACTTTTCTCATATTATAAAACTCTGGTCGGGAAGCTTGATTCTATCAGTCTTGAATTTTGTTTGACGGGTGACTTGAATTGCAATCCAGCCGCAAGCAATTTCGATCCCAATACACGCTGCTTCTGATTTTGTAAGTCATGTTAAAAATATTTGAATTCCTAATAAATTGCCGTGTCTTCCGAGAGAACCATTACACATGATAAATGAAGTTACTAGAGCTTCCCTTCCAGATTTTACCAACAATTTTTTGCCTACTAAACGTGGCTTTAAAATGGCATTGCTTAACATAACTAGCTTGACTAAACATATAGATGAACTTAGAATTCTGCTTGCCAATCATCCTTTAGATGTTATCTTAATCAATGAAACGAGACTAGATGAAGGTATACTGAATTCTGAGATCTTTATACCCGGATACGGGATAGTAGACGCGACAGAAATAGAAATTGGGGGGAGGGGGGTGTTTGCTTCTATATCAAAACCGCCATTAACTATTCTGTACGCACAGATCTCAATATAAATAATCTAGAAAATTTGTGTCTTGAAATTCAAAACCGTCTGTTGTTGTCACGTGGTACAGGCCACCTAACCTTCCCAATGAAGTATTCTTATCTCTAGAAAATCTTATTGGACGTCTTGATTCCGAAAATGTCGAATTTTATTTAATGGGAGATATGAATTGCAACATGGCTTCAATGTCTGACACTAATTCACTGACCTATATGGCCTTCATCAGCTGATAAACAAGCCTACGCGCGTTACTGACACATCTACTTTAATAGATCTGATATATACTAACTATCCCGATAAAGTAGTCTGCTTTGGAGTTTTTCATGTCAGCATCAGCGACCATAGTCTCGTTTTTGCTTATCTAAAGCTGTCGATTGGAGCCGTTTTTAAAAGACACAATACTATTGACTACAGAAGTTTTAAAAATTTCAGTTGTGACCATTTTCGTAGCGACACTGCCTCTCAAAACTGGAATATCTTAGACAATTTTCAAGACCCAAATGACATGTGGCGTGGGTGGAAAATTAAGTTCTTAAATGTTGTTAACATAAAAGCGGGTTGGTTCAAAAGATCCCCATGGATTACTTCAGAGTTGAAAAAACGTATGCATGAACGAGACTTGAAGTTGAAAGCAATACGTTCAAAGAACGCACAAGATTGGAGTGAATTTAAACGACTGCTCAACAAAGTGAACAGTAACATCAAGATCGCAAAGGAATCTTATTACAAACAATCATTTTCTGAACGCAAAAATGACTCTTGACGCACCTGGCAAACTATAAACGAACTTACATCTCGCAAAAGTAACACCTCCTCTATTAAAGAACTAATTGTAAACGTTGTTTCTATAAACAAAACTACCGACTTGGCAAATGCGTTTAATGAACATTTTTCCACAATTGGCCCGAAACTTGCTAATGATATACCGTCGGAAATAGCAGTCAAGTACTTTCCCTATTGAATAAACTTAGCAAATCAAAAGCAACTGGACTCGATAAAATATCCGCGAGAATAATTCGTGAATGTGCTGATTTAATTTGCATTTCTATTTGCAAGATCTTTAATTGTTCGTTGACTGCAGGCATATTCCCAGATGACTGGAAATGTGCTAAGTTACTCTTTTATTCAAACAGGGAAGTTCGAGTGACATGAACAATTACCGTCCCATTTCTGTCATCTCTGGGGTGGCCAAGGTATTCGAAAGAATAACGTAAGATCAATTGTACGCATACCTATCAGAACATAGCATTATTTCAAAAAGTCAATCTGGATTTCGCTCTATCCATTCAACGGGCACTGCTCTACTAAAGGCGACCGATTGCTGGGCTTTTGATATTGATCGTGGAAACGTTAATGCTGTAGTATTTCTGGATTTAGAAAAGGCCTTTGACACGGTAGACCCCACGATATTACTGTCTAAATTAAGTACCTACGGAATTCAAGAAAATGGTTACAATTGGTTTAAATCATACTTAGAAAACCGAACTCAAACATGTTCTGTTGGTGGTTCACTTTCTAAAACCTGCTATCTCTAATGTGGTATCCCTCAAGGGACTATACTGGGTCCTGTATTGTTTTTGCTGTACATAAACGACTTACCCAATTGCTTAACTAATTCTTATCCTAAAATGTATGCCGATGACACGCATCTTACCTACGCTGATAAAGATGTAAATATCATTCAGTCCCGTTTGAACGAAGACCTGCTAAATTTCAGCAAATGGCTGATCGCTAACAAGCTCACACTTAACATGACTAAGACTGAGTTTATGCTAATCGGCTCGAGACAAAAGCTAAACACCCTAACTGCCTCTCCCGTTCTGAGCATCAATGGTACTCCCGTAAACCAGGTATCAACGTCAAAATCTCTAGGTGTACTCACTGACGCAAACCTTACCTGGGGCAGTCATTTCGAGAAGCTGGCTAAAAAAATTGCCTCTGGTATTGCAGCTATCAAACGGGTCACGCAATTTGTTCCCCCAGCAACACTGCATCTTTTTTATTTTTTTTTTAACAATACTATCCTCTATTTACAAACAGTACTTACTTACAATGTGAGATACTTACGCTACTAACAATACTATACTTACAATACAACACTTACAATACTTACAATGTGATATACTTGCGTTACTTACAATACGGATCACATACGCTACAAAATCCAGAAAATGAAGGGGGCGGGGATGTATGGTAAATTTAGGTTAACTGTAGATGTATGGTAAATTTAGGTTAACTGTAGTTCTAACTCAAAGAAGAAAAAAAGGATTAAAGATATTTTCCGTGCTGATTCACTGAAATTTAGCTTTATATACTTTGAATGTTGAAGCGAGGAAAATAGGAAGGGAATGTCTGGTAGAGAGGAAAGTGTAAAAAGAGCGAGAGACTTCAAACTGGTAGAAGGTTACTAAAGAGAGAAAGGTTCAATTTCTTTCTTATATTGTTTTAAAAAAGGCTTAAATTTTTCAACAGTTGAATTATTCCCTTTGCTTCTGCAAAGCCAAATGTAGAATCTCGCAAGTTACAGAACAAAGTTAATTGCAGCTTTGTTTTTGGAAGAATCAGGTTTCAGACACAAGACGACAAGACTGTTAAAAAGATTGTAGTTGAAGAAAAGTTTACGATCCTTTAGAGAAGCAATAAGGTGTTTCCAGAAAAGTTCTATTTTGCTGCAGAACCAGAAAAGATGCGTGAAATTTTCAGCTTCCTCATGGCAAAATGTACACCTAATGTCATCTTTGTATCCCATTTTGACTAAAGATACGTTTGTTGCCAAAGTTTGATGAAGGAATCTAAATTGAAATTCAATCAGTTTGGTGCTTTTGGTACATTTAATAGCAGTCATGTATGCGTTATCCCAGATTAAACCACGAGCTTCTGGGAAAACTTTGCTCCATTTCTCCTGACTAGAAATTTTTTATAGTTACATTTTACTTCCACCAGTTTTTGATAAGCTAGTCTGCTGGGCTTTTTCGATTTTAAAAAGGCGGTTATGAAAGACTCTTGTTCTTCACAGTTTAGTGGTACACTTGGTGGTTTTTGATTTTTCCAGAGCTCTCGGAGGGTAGATGTCATTCCATAAAATTTCAAAGGGCAAACCTTTGTATGATACTAGCTTTCAAATTCTGTTGGTGACAAGAAAGTACTTGGTTGTTCCTTAATGATTTGATTCACATGAGAAATGCCCATTTGATACCAACTTTTATAGAAAACCGGTTTGTCCATAACTCTAATCAAAGAATTATACCATAGGCTTTGTGTGAGAAAGGACTCCACCGTTTCTATTGAGCCTTGATAGTTTAATTCGGACCATATCTCGAGAATCTCTTTCAGGAAGGGGCTAAAATTGTTAACAAGCTTCCTCGAGTCTTTTATGTCAAGGTTGCCCCTAAAAACAATTTGGCCTCCAAGTTCTTCGAGTTCTGCGTCAAAAAAAGTTTCCTTTTCCCCTTGTTGCTTTCGTCCAGGTACTTTCTTATCCACACAGACTTAAGGGCTTTATTAAAAGAAGACTGAAATGTCGATCATTTTAAGTCCTCCGTTGCCATAATTTTTCGTTTCTCTTGATTTTATCACCTTTACTGTTCTGTTCCAAAGGAAGTAAAAAAGAAAAGAGGTCGTTTAATTGTTTTATAATTTGAGAATTTGATTTGAAGAGATGACAAAAGATGAATTACTTGGGAGGCAACCAAACCCTTAAGAACTGTTATTTTCCCGATAAGGCTTAGCCTTCGAACTGACCAGCAATCCAAGCAGTTCCGCATTTTTTCTATTTTTTCGACGAAGTTAAGTTTGATTGTAATTTCAGGGTCGGTTGATATCCAAACTCCGAGCGCTTTAACCTTTGTATTTTGCCCGTTGAAATCTTTTTCTGGCCGCAGTTTTTCACTTTTGCCAGCACAAGAGCCTATCCAAAGAGCCTCAGTCTTTTTACTGTTTAGTCTGAGACCTGAAACTTTCTAGAAGCTTTCCTAGATCCTCAGGGCTTCAGAGAGGGACTTTTCTGAACCGTCAAGAATTAAAGCTGTGTCATCAGTATATTGACTTAATTTAATCTCAGTATCCTAAACTAATAAACCTTTTATGTCTGCATTTTTCCGGATTGCTTTGGCCAGAATTTCGGCTGAAAGAACAAAAAGGTAAGGGGAGAGAGGGCAGCCTTGGCGGACACCCCTGTGGACCGAAAAGAAGTTGCTTGCCCAGCCGTTGTTCATAATACAGCTTTCAGTGTTGTTATAAAAGGTTTTAAACCATTGGACAATGGAAGGGCCAAATCCGAAAGAAATAAGTGCTTTTTGTATAAAGACCATTCCAATGTGTCAAACGCTTTCTCAAAGTCAAGGAAAAGTAGAAGTCCAGGAGTTTTTTTAGCGGTTGCAATCGCTTTTGTAGCTATCTTGTAATCACAGTTTAAGAGTGTAAGCGGCCTCCACTTTTTGATGTAGTAAAGTTCTTGACATTGTATCTTATCTACAAAGCCTTGATTCAGCCACATTTCGACTATTGCAATGTTGTTTGGGGAAGCTGTGGCACAAAACTAGCAGACAAACTTCAAAAACTGCAAAATCGTGCAGCACGAACCCTAACTTTCTCAACCTATGACGTAGACGTATTGCAGCTGTTTCAAAATTTAAATTGGAAAAATCAGCGTGATATCAAAAAGCCTTAATGGTTTTTAAATCCCTTAATGGCCTCGCTCCTGAGTACCTAAGCTTGAAATTTCTTGCTAGATCCAATACCACTTCATTCACTTTTCGAGATTCCCTAAATAGATTAACTTTGTGACCATTACAACTTCGTGTCCCCCAATTGGGTTGGTACTCTATGTAGTGGTCACAAAGTGTCGTTTACGTGATTACTACTTGATGTATTATTCACGAAATATCGTCTACTTGGTTGGAATCTTTTGTAATACGATCACAAAATGCCCCCTAATTTGGTCACTTTTTTATGTCATATAGGCGTAAAGAGCCCCTCTGTTTTAGTTACTTTTTCATTGACTCCTTGGTATTTTTGTAACCTACTAGTTATTTCTGGGAGCCAGTACCTAAAGTTTTTCAAATAATTTCCTCTCTGTAAGTAATGTATGGGTACGAAAGAGCACAGTTGTTACAAACCAAGCGAGTCGTATTCTGAGACAGTTCAGTTCGGATATAATCACTATCAATTGTCCACGATTTAATAAGGCTTCTAAACAGTGATGCTCACATTATTTTCAATGTACCGTGGCTTATATCTATAAATACAGGGAAAGGTACTTTTTAAGAACAACTCATGTTTCACATGGAAGGTTCAGGCACAGCTTGCAATCGGCATTTGAAAGGCCTTTCAGAAAGTATTCTTGAGATTTTACCCTGGTCCAATGAAATTGAAGCAGGACCAGTTGGATTCACATGACCATACGGCATGTATTTGCCAGCCACAGGATTGGACAAGATCTGAAATAGAGAGAAGCGAAGGGGTTAGTTGTGGGCTTACAATGTCTTTTTTATAAATTTGAATGTGACCTGTGCAGTGTGGCTTATGTTGATTGCACACATCACCGTTTATACATACATACATACATACATACATACATACCTACCTACCTACCTACCTACCTACCCACCCACCCACCCACCACATCCTAACGTCATATGTTTTCTGTATTCAGTTTACACGCAGTTGTACCAAGTTGTACTTGGCCCTAGCGCTAGGACCTTTCTAGTGATAGGATCTTCCTAGCTGACAAATGGGAAGATCCTAGCACTTAACACCTTGTAAACTTAAGATCTTAACACCATGTAAACTTCATTCACTCGGAAGATCCTAGCACTAAGGACAGAGAACCAAACATGGCGGCTTCCGGCCTTTCAGCAGCTTTTTTTTACCAATGATGAACCATAACTGCAACCGAAATTCCTGGTTGTAAACCAAACGGAAAATTGTTTCGCTTTCTAGGATCTTCCTCCCTCCATGTAAACAGCCCCTAAGTGTCTTTAATGAAGAGGTGACGATTAGAGGTTACTGTTAATGTACGAAATTTCACAAATGACTTAAGTGCCAACATGGTATGTTCATGGTCAAGATGACTGGGATGGGATAGGCGATTTTCGTCGGATTTATTTTCATTCTTCTTTTTTAAATATTCTACTAAGTCTAAAGGGATAAGACAAAAGAACCTATTCATTAACAATTGTTACAACAACACAACAGTTCGACATCTTGAAATTGCTTGACCCGTTTCCTTTCATTGTGTTTTCTTTTCCACTCGAATAAGGAAACTCTTCGTCGAATCTAAATGTTATCATACTCAGTTCCTCGATACCGGTTTGTTTTGTTTAGTGACCTTCGCTTGAAGCCAAGTAAATAAGTATTTAGTACTTTTGGCGACCCTGTCGACACTGAGACACTCATTCCTCAAGATTTTATGATCTACGCGAAAGGAGAACTGGATTTTAAAGGATTTTGTGTTCGCAAAGAAAAATGGCAGCTAGCACATTGTCTCGTCCGAGAATGCCAAGCCTTGATATTCAAGTCTTGGCGGTGTGTTATCTTATATTATTCCAAGTTCGCCCGCCACCTTCTCGAAGATACTTATTTCAAATAGCTAAACGTTTTACTTAAACAGGTGGTGAATGGGTGTACGAATCGGTGGATTCAGTAGAAGGTCACGGATTGTAAATTAATCCCATAAATTAAAAGGATTGCACCGTGGATAGCGGATCAAATGAAAATTTGGGCCCAGATTCAGGGACTCTCATTGACTGTCTACAAGTTCGGATTGTGAATTTGATCGTTATTTTTCGGGCGGGCTTGGTCGGTATGTTGTTTTGAAGACTTATTTTTAAGTAGTGCGGATCCTAACAGCGAATCGGGCCAAAAAATAGCATGGATCGGTGTGGATATCCACCGTCATCCCCTCCTTCGACTCCATTTGCAGTAACTACCAATTTCGCGTTACTCGTGGTTTGGCACTGAAAGCTACCTGATAAGGCTTAGGACTGATTTGTTTTGGCTGCAAATCTAGTACATTAAATTTTTTGACTCAATCATAGCAATTTCAATTTTAGTTCAAGGGATTTTAGACCTCCATCCGTCCACTGACGTCGCCAAAACCCCGCAGCCAATTGACAGAACACTGAATGATTTTATCGAAACTATAATTCTCGGTACCCTATAAAAGAAATAGAACATACAGAGAACAGAGCAAAAAACATATTGACAAGATGTTCTCGACGGTCAGGAATGTAAATGTATAGATGGGAAATCTCGGCTACATGCATACAAGGGCAACATTCACCACAAATAAACTTGTGTTTTATAACATGTATCATATCTCGTAAGACAATAGTGATGCCTTCTCTTCTTAACCCCAAACTGATTTTCCCAAGAGGCCACCCAGTGAGGTTATTACAGAAAAATTTCATTAGACGTTTCCGCAAAATGGCCTCATATGGTAAGAGGATTTGCCTATTGGAAATAGCTCTAATTTACTGTATAAACAACGGAAGACCATTAAAACGACTGGGGTCCCTTGTAACCATGCCTTGTCACACCTCTTTCGCATAACAAAGAGAGACAGTGGTTCTGGGTGCATTTGTTTAGACTATTGCAGAATGTTCAGTCGGCTACCTGCTCTAATGGTACTTACACCGTTGTCGAAATGAACGGAATAGCTTTCTGCTTATTCTGCTTCCAGTGGCGGAATGAAGGGAATAAACACAAAACGACTTACTCGGAATACACAGAATTTGCATTCTTTGGGGGAGATTCTATCCGCGAAAATCGTGCGCGGCTTCAGTCTGAAATGTTAGCCTTCGGGTGCATTTCTTTGGGGCTATTCCGTGTATTCCTGTTCCGGTTTAGGACTAACGGAATAACAGGAATAAAGTTTTCCCAAAAAACGCGTATTCCGAGAACGGAATGGCTCGTGAAGAGGTGAGCTGAGAACTAACACTCGGAATAGTCTGGACACGACTAAGAGTGACATTTTTCCGCCAAAATAATCCCAAAAGAACGCGTACTCTGTGTATTCCGAGTAAACTGTATTCTGTTTATTCCGTTTATTCTACACTACTTAAGCGATCGCCGGAGTGAGCCAATTGTAGCTGCGTTGAACGTTTACAGAGTTTTGCGACAGACAAGCACAGTGGTTATCATGATGTAAAGCTTTCCAAATTAGAAGAGAAACATCGACTAACCAAGTAGACCTCCCAGAGGTTCTTCTGATAACGTGAAGATGGGATTCAAGACAAGCATTTGCCCCTACAACAATATACAACATACATGTTTATTATTAGCATAATAACCTTACCCTTACCTTTTGGAGATGTTATCTGAGAGCGCGTGCGGCCAATAGAAATCGTTTCTTTGAAAAGTCTTTAATGGTGTTTGTGAGGTCAAGAATTGACTACGTAAACTGCGCACAATGCGAAGAATTGTCAGATTAAAGGAGATACCAAATAGGTTGAGCTGTTACAGCTTGCTTAAAACAACCAAATTCCGAGGAGACACCAATTTGGTCCATCGCTCACTGAAAACTCCCATGAACATACTTTGTGAAGTTTGATTTGCATTGAAGAAACTCCTTAAAAATAGATGATCGTCAAATCTGATTTGTCTATATTCTTTCCTAATTTATCAGCCCCGCTGGGTAGCAGGCCCGTGGCTGTCAATCATCCATTGTGGTTACATTATTCCCACTGGGAGAATTCGAACAGAGACCTTCCTTTCGCCACAACAAACTAAGCAGTGCAAAGGAACGTAACGACAAGAGGCAAACCATTTATTTTAGGAGGCGCGATCGCTTCACTGGCAAACTCCTCAGTCATACAGGGCGTTAATGGAAAAGACACTTAACGGTAAGCGGCTTTTCGAAGTCTAATAATCGCATTGTTTTTTAAACACTGTAGATACCAGTTATTTCACATCGTTACTTTTAACTCGCGTTTTGAGAACTCGTTTCGTGTAAAAGGGCGTTAAATATTATAAAGTCCTTATCGGCTTCCGTAAACTACGCGCGCATTGTCAAGTTATTCTCGTGCGCAAAGATGAATAAAGAACTCAAGGCCAATATGGTATGCAGATCGGCCTCGAGTATTTGTTTTCCTTTATATGCGTTCTTAAGTCACCCGATTGCTCTGTTAACTTGTTTCCTTTTTTGCACTGTTCATATTGTTTCTCAGGAGGCTCTTCTGTTCGACTAGTATTCACTCATTTTAACAATTTGATATCCACCAGCAGCTACGAAACTGTCTAATATTACGTGTGTTGTTTAATTACAATGAGGGAAATCACTTAATTTGCACGTTCTCACGGTATACAAGTAGTGTGTTTTGGAGTCTGACTTCGGAAGATGACTTACGCTGACTTCCTACGTGGATGCAAAATAGAGCTTAGATGAGAACGAATTAATCGTGGTGCTTAAACTGATGAATTAATCCTTTGGCACAATATACGCAGTAAGTTAAATCTTATGCTCACGCTTATGTTACTTGTCACCGCATGCGAAGCGCGCACACGAGGGAGGGATAAGTAGCTTCTTCCACCGCATTGCATAGTGCGTCCTTCTAACTCAATCTAGAGCTGATCAATCATTCTAAAATGTACCTGTAGTCACTGTGGCGCACCAGGGCATTTGCGCATGCGGAGACTAAATGCCTAAACGAATGAAAACATGACCAGGTAGCGTACCTCTGGACACTACCTGAGCGTTGTGCCATGACGATGCACCTACTAAGATCTTCTCCCCCTGCGGATCATATACTAGACCCGCGACTGTCCTTCGCTGCTCAATTCGGATACCTGTCTTCGACCACAGCCAATTTGTACCCGACAAGACAGTGAGGGAGAAAAATGTCGGCCCTCTAGACATGATATGCGACAGATCCCTTCTTTACTCACAGATCAGTTTCGGTGTACTTGGAATAAGAGGTCAAACGACGTATATTTGAGTAGTCATTGTGTCTCCAAGTGGTAGACCCAGTGATACGTTTTTTGCGCGCGTGCATCCCTGTATAGCAATAGCAATAATAACAATAATAAAAGGATTAAAAACTGTTACCTGTTACTGTAATTACCTGTTTACCGATTAACCAGCTGTTGGACATTATTTTCTCGACTTTCCATAGTTGTCGGAGTTCAGGCTGTGGTTTTTGCGCAAATGAATGTCATTCCTCTGGTGGGGTGTTCATTATTCATGACCAAAAAAGGAAGAAAATATGTAAGCGCATATCACTTTTATCAAAATTCCGCGAACTTTCCGGGCCTAAACAGCTGCTTCTGAGTATAAAGTTTAGCCAACAGAGAAAAATTGTTTGATTGTAAATACAGTACGCGAAATCCACTAAAATGTGCCGCCGTTCCGTTGAGAAAAGCGAATATTTGAAAAAGCCTCTCGAGTCTGAAAACTTTTCTGGATTTCTAAGAAAAAGGTCTTTTTCGATTAAGTTCTAAAAAAAGAAGACTATTGGATTTAAAAGTCCAAGAGGCCAGAATTTATTTTCTTTATGTATTAACAGACAATGCTGAATTTAAATTAAACTCCTTGTACTACACAGCCGGCGCGCATATTTGTGAAAAAATAAATTTGTGTTTACAAGTTAGCTATGTCGTGTGTGAAAGCTACTGATCCGACTTTTTTGAAAAGAAGCTTTCTTGTCCATACCAATTGTCTCTTTTCCGCACATTCTTCTTGATAAAACGGACAACCATAGAAAACTGAAAATATTGATTTTGGTTGATCCTTCAGCGGTTTTACAGAACGTTTTGTAACATAACACAGTCTAACAGTTTGGTCTGATAAAGTTTATGACCGTAAAATTTGTTCCTTTGTTGCTGAGTACTGCATATGCAAGAAATTTCAGATGGGACAGTCTGAGCCAGTGCTAGACAAGGCATGGGAAAAGCTATAGTATTGGTTGGCCTGCGCTGTGTGCTGGCAAACACTACAGTTCAGTATATAATTTGTTAAGGAAGTTTCAACGTACTGAAAGAAACTGCTTATTTAGGGAGAAGATCGTCGATGGAGTCTCCATTCATGAGGCGCTTTTCCATTTGAACAAGCAACTTTACTCCATCCACCACCTTCTGAACAAGCTCAACCTCAGAGGACCCCAGACGGTCCAGGTTTGACACATCAAAAACGCCGTCATCAGATGCCGTGTCCACACCGCCCGTACCTCGTTTCTGCAGTCGTAACGCCTTTAAGACTTGATTAAACCGTGGATCTCTAGCTAGAGAGGGAAGTTTCACATGCACGCCCGCGCGTAAACCAGTCCCGAGGTTTGATGGACATGTTAAGATAAATCCAAGATGTTCATTCCACATAAACTCTTTTCCCTTCTTTTTCATGGCGTCTTCGATCTGCTTTAAGCTTTCGCAAAAGCGCGTGAACACCTCTTTCATATTACCTCCCTTCTGCATCGAGATAACGCGCGTGTGATCCTCCTCGTTCACCCAGACAAGGACTGTTTTCTCTTCGTTGTGCCAGATCCCGCGGGCGTCGGGCCAATCCCGCGCCATTCCGGAAGACAACAACAGTGGTGAAACCGGTTTGTCAAACAGGAAATGGTCTTCAATCAGCCGGTCTTGTTCTTCTGGCGTCATTTTATTTAAGGGGTAGTACTTTCCCTGCAGACTTCCGGTTAGCGTATCGAGTGCTTCCACCACAACCTTCTCAACTTCCCGTCGTTCAGAGCGAGTGCAGTGTGGTGGAAGCGCAAGACCCCGAATGCTGCGTCCAGTCCTAACACGGCTTGAAAGCACAAAATCGGGATCCAGATCGTCCCCGCCGACCAGGTTGTCTGGATTCAAATCTGTCTTGTGTCGCGCTGTTTTGCTGTAACCATTATGCCTTGCCTCGATCACTGGGTCGAACAAGTCGGCGAAGACTTGATAAGAGTCCTACGACAAGACAAAAAATAGCATAGAAAGAATAAATGCATAAAGTTTGCGACAGTAACGTTTTGTAATTGTGGTAATAAAAAAGTTAAATTAAAAGTAAAAAAATAAGTAGAGAAATAAGTAGAGTTTCACGTTGCTACCTAAGTAGCAACTTGGACACCTGTCAGAGCAAGCGGTGGCCACAGAAGGACTTTTTTGCCAGCATAGGCAACACTATATCTCTTGCCAGTGTATAAAAATTGCGTTCCCTTGGCGCTCGGTAAAGCCTGCTTTTCACTAGCGAGCTCTACTGCCATAACTCTTGTTAGCAATACTGCACACCCTCGTCGCTCGGTAAAGCTTGGTCTTCGCAAATCACCAAAGCGCTTATTTCACCGTGAAAATGATATATGGGCTTGACGCAATGAGTCTCACAATGAGTGTCTCGTGCTTAGGCTTATGCTTGCGCTTGTGCTGACAGCATTCTTCGAAACTTTTTTTTTTACCTCATCACCAGCGACACATCCGACTGTCATAATAAAAGGGTGACCAGGATTATCCACACCTGTTTGGATGACCTTATCAAGTGTAAACCCAGAGGGAGTCTTCAGAGAGCTCAGTCTATCATAGATGTCTTTAGTAAGGCACCGCGACATCCAGCTGTTGTGTTGTGAAAGATCAGGGAAGTTACTTTCTTCAGCTACCGATTTTGCTTCCGAGTGTAGAGGTTCCGAATCCACGGTCTCAGAGCCGCTGAGAATGGCGCGGGCATGTTGCCCCGACATTAACTTCTCATAAAGAAACGTGATTGGTTGTCCCTCCTCAAGGGATTTCTCCATGGCAATCAGCAAATTGACCCCATCTATGACTCTTTGCACCTGTTCGACTTCCGACGACCCGAGTCGATCCGAGTTAGAGATATCGAACACTCCTCCCACTGATTCGGTGTCGACCCCACCGGCCCCGCGCTTTTGAAGGCGAAGTGCTTCGAGAATACGGAAGAACTCTTTCTGCTGGCTAATCAGGGGGATTTTCAAATGGACTCCACCCCTGAGACCTAGCAATACAATAGAAAACAGATGTTAAACGCGAACGTTCAAGTTTATTTTGTGCAACGGCCAGCGTATCGTTCCTCAGACTGGAGCTTCCGTGAAAGGTCTTTGACGGTTTGAAGCTGGTTTAATCGGGTTCGCATTTTGTACTAAAAAGAAGGTAGGACGGATGGAAGCCCGTAAATAGGAGCGTCCGTCTTGACCGCTGGGTTCGTAGGCCAACGCAGGAGTAGGCGGAGCTAAAAAGCACTCCTGAGCACGTTTGTCCAATCAAATGGCTTTAACGTGACAGCGATTGGTAGCTCATCGTTATGCCATGTCTTCTTTCTTTCAGTTTTTTTTGCACAGTGGAGAGAGCTTGCAACCATGGCAACCAAACTTCGTCTACTCCCGTCCTGGTGGCCCGGACGATAACATATGGACGCTCCAGGCTCCCGGTTAGGAAAAGTTATTGGATGAACTCAATTGTACTTTAGATCAGGAAAAAACACAGACAAAACAGATGTTGGTTGTTTAGAATCAAGTCAGTTACCTGTTCCAAGATTGGACGGGCAGGTCAAAATATAGCCAAGATGTTCATTCCACATGAACCCATATCCCTTCTCTTTGATAGCAGTTTCAACCTTGCTAAGTCCAGTGCAGAAACGTTCAAACACAGCCTTCATATTTCCACCCTTCTCCATCGAGATGACACGCGTGTGATCCTCTTCATTCACCCAAACAAGAAAGTTCTTTTTCTCGTTGTGCCAAATCCCGCGGGCATCAGGCCAATCCCGCGCCATTCGGGACGCCAGCAGTAGTGGGGAGACTGGCTTGTCAAACAAAAAGTGATCTTCGATAAGCTGCTCTTGTTCTTTTTCAGTCATTTTAGCCAAGGGGTAGTACTTTCCTTTAAATTCTCCATCCAACGAGTCTAGAGCCTCAGTCACGAGTGTTTCGACCTTACGGCGCTCTGCGCGTGTGCAAAATGGCGGCAGGCACAACTTCTTGATGCTGCGTCCAGTGCGCACGCGCGACGATAACACGTAATTCTCGTCCAGCTCTCCACCAATTAAATTGTCAGGATTCAAATCGGTCTTATGGCGATCGGTTTTCTTGTATCCGTCGTGACGCGCTTCGATCACTGGATCGAAAAGATCCGCAAATACTTCGTACGTCTCCTCGTCGCCTGCTACACACCCAACGGTCATGATAAATGGGTGACCTGGATTATCCACACCCGTTTGGATCGCCAAGTCCAAAGTGAAGCCACTCGGTGTTTTCTTGTGGCAGATTTTCTCGTAAATTTCTCGCGTCAGACATTTGGCCATCCAGTTGTTATGCTCCGATAAGTCCGGGAAGTTAATGGTGTCAACTGGACGGCTAGAATGTTGGAAAGAGCGAGAGAGTGAACAACAGTGATACATAATTCTGAGGTGAAGGTTCTCAAAAGTGACGCATATCTAATACTCAATGTGTCTACGGACTTGGCTAAACTATGAAACATTGTTGCGCCCTGAACGCACTGTTTTGGCCACGAGAGCGCAAATATTGCTTCCGAAACGACAAAAACTTCCTGGAAAACAATGCACATCTTTCCTAATAATATTTCCTAGTTCAGCCCGATGCTTAGCCCCCGCAAAGGGGGAAACATTGTTGCGGAAACATCGTTTTGCAGTTTGCGCGCATGCGCAACATTTGTTGGTGAGCAAAATATACTTCCCGAGGAGGAAAAGGGTTTCTGAATTTTGTCAGAAACAGTTTCCTGCCTCGGCAAATGGTTTCTCGCTTACGCACTGCAAGAAACATTTCGGGAAACATGTCCCCGCAACAATTTTTCCTCGTTCGCGGGAACTGGAGGCAGTGCAAGTTATGTCACGCCGTGTTATTTCACAGCCCGAGCTATTTTTAGACGTACGGGTTGTTCCCGCGGAAAGTTTAGTTCCAGTTCGCAAGAGTCCAAAAAGTTAATTATGCAAGGTCTACGATTTGCTAGTAAGGCTGACCTCGCAGGAAAATCAGTCTAAAATAGCTTGGTCTGTGAAAACGGCGTGACACAGCTATATGGGAGTTGTACGCTCCGGGGTTATGGGCACCTGTTCTGAGGTAAAGTGATGAAGCGAGATAAAGTTTATTAGTCGGGAATCTCAGTGTTACACCCATAGGGTCACGAAAGCTCAGTTCACGTAAGACATAACCCTAATAACGTCAACATGGTGTGAGTGCCCACGACCAATAAACATCACTAGGGATCGATAGCCTGCGGACCACAGAGGGAACTTCTCAGGACTGCAGGACAGCAGCGGACCGCACTGAAAGCAATTTCTCAGCCGAACAGGATGTAGGACAGCCGACCATGGTGATACAAAAGGTGGAGCCTAACCAGTCGACCCACTCGCCTGACGAAGACTAACACTAAGAAATCGACAAACGATAAGTATGATTGTTCCACCTATTCCTGGCCAATTTGAAGTTAAATGGAGTGACACACCTTCCCGCTTTTTACGTCAGTGAAATTTGTTTCGATAATTCTAGATCAACTATCATCATTTCAAATCCCCTTTTTGCCTTAATTAAAATTGGTCTTATATAGTTTACCTTTTCTTCGCTACAACAGGCTCCTTCGAGGTAGTAGGTTTTGAATCCGGCTTTTCAGAGCTTTTCGAGTTCGGTGCGGTTGCGGTGTTAGGCTCCTTCGAGGTAGTAAGTTTTGAATCCGGCTTTTCAGAGCTTTTCGAGTTCGGTGCGGTTGCGGTGTTAGCCGCATTTTGGACGGGTGTGTCTATGTAAAAAAACAAAGACAATCTACCTAATTTCTTCCCACAGCGTTTCAAACGTTTAATTCTTCGAACTTTGATCCTGAAAACGCATCTAATGCCTTCGCTTGTTAAAATTAGTATTGACTTGTTTAACTATAAAAAATGAAATCTCTGGAACTAATGTACCTTCTAATAATGAGCGTGTGATAGCAAAACGTTTCTTTTTTTGCGTGTATTTTGAAATAGATGCCGTATTTTGCCAAAAAAAACTCTTCAAACAAGTTTCGATGCTAAAAAGTGGTGAAAAGAATATCATTGCGTATTATTATGAAGATGAAGTTGTACTTACAATTTTGTGACCTCTCTGCTGCTTGGAATCTTATAGGCATTTAAAAGTCTCCATTCCCTTGTTCAAATTATTATTGACTTGTTTATTCAAGCTCAAAGCCTGGGCAAGACAAAAGCCACAGCTACCGAGACTTTCGTTCACTCTCACGGAAAAATTGAGCGCAAAACAGTCGAAGAGTCACCCGGAGTCCACGAGAGTTTCAAAATAAACAAGAAGTCTGACCATAAATTCCCATCAGCTCTCAAACTCCTTTGGCCGCTCCTTCGTAAGTTAAGTTATTTCCTATGATCGACGGAAACATGTTTCCTCCCTTCAATTATAATTTGCAGATAAACTAACATACCTTTTTGAGCAGTTTTTGATGCTCCACAGCCCATCTTCAGCCACGGTCTTTTCGCTGAGCTTTCGAAAACTCAGTTCCTTGTTAGTTTTTTCAAGCTTAAGTTTTGCTGGCTAAATTGTAATGTCGCAAATTACAACTGTCGCGCGCGACGTAAAGCCGCATGATATTAGCAATTATGACGTCATAGAACGACAATTTTGCAATAATCAAATGATTAAGTATGATTTGTTTGTCATAATTATGAAGAACACGAGGAAGTGGAAGTAGAGAATAATCTTGCGAAACAAGTGTTGAATAGAAAACAATGCTCTCACCTCCTAAAATGCCACTGTTCAATTTAATTCAATTCAATTCAGTTGTTCCGCGCTCTTTCGTTCCCCTTCCTTCGTCTGTTCCTACCATCCCCCCCTCCCTTTCCCTCCATTCCCTTCCCTTCGCTACTGTTTTTTCGCAAATAATCTGGCACTCAGATCTCTCTTGCCTTTGCTGAAACGCCTCTTCCTGACCGTGGAAAGTCTGGGCACTACTTTTAACACCCCCCTCCAAATGTGGGAGACGCTTTTCCACGGGCGTAGAGGGAGGGTGAGTATTCGGTGTTCAATTAACAAGTCAGCGGTAGTTTGGCAAAATGAAGAGAAACTTCCGGTTAAATGATCGAGTTTCCAATATTTTCAAAACGAATCCAGTCTGACTGTAATCTATTTTCTGAGTTACCTGTGCTTTTTTTCGTGTTTGTTTGTTCTATTTTTAAGGGTTGTCATCGCTCTTCACAAGCCCTACGATGTATGTAACAAAATCATTCGCAATACCATGAACGAGCGACTAATGGGAAAACGTACTAATATCATTACGTATCAATATTACTGTAAACAAAACAGGGGGAAAATTGTTATTCTGTGTATATACTAGCATGTATGAGGTATACACATAAGAACATAAGAACATACCGCAGCGGTCAATGATACCCCTGTACTGTTGATGTTTGAACGGAACGAGGTCGAATTTAAAGAGATATATTTGTGGATCAGATCAGTTAGACTTTCCGCGTCTTCGAACAACGAACATTGTCAAGCTTTCCTTGGAGAAATGCAATCTTTTTTCCCCTTATTTCGCCCACAGAGGAATATAATTCATTATTGTCGCTTGAAAACCTTGATCTCGCTTGTCTGGCTTAAAATGTGACATAATAAAGTCACGAAGTCAACCGGAAGGGTCCCGACAGGAAACTCGATCATTTAACGGGAAGTCTCTCTTCATTTTGCCAAACTACCGCTGACTTGTTAATTGAACACCGAATACTCACCTCCCTCTTACGCCCGTGGAAAAGTGTCCCTCCAAATGTACTCCAACATGGCAGCCCTCCGAACAGTTCCAGAGAGACTTTTGCGTCCATTCGGAC
>BLFK01000093.1:1340097-1346108 GCA_014634185.1 Astreopora myriophthalma | reverse complement strand
TAGATGCTCAGAAAGGTAGGTGGGCAATGGAGCAAGATTTTCATGGAGATTTTCAGGTCAATGTTACATGGTTTTTTGGCTGCTTCTCCAGTTTCCTTGACTGAATTGTGCTCATTCTGGTATAGTTTGAAAGATCTCTTCTCCCTGCACAACGTAGTGGACAAATCTGTTCTTGACCGTTAAAATTGATGACGTCACAATGGGTAGAAGGAACGGTGGATCCACCTGGACGAATTTGGTCAGCGCATACTCAAAGGGTTAAGGCACCTTTCGCAACATTTGGTGGATTACTGTTGCTTTGGTTATTTGTAGGTCCGTATTGCTGTGCATAGCTGTGGCATAAACTATGCAGACATACTGATGTGTCTTGGAAAATACCAAGAAAAGCCATCATTACCATTTATTCCAGGTGAGAAAATAATGCATTCCTCTGTATCTGTTATCCAAGGTTTTATACAGGAGGGGGTAACTACACTAGAGGGAGGGGGATGTTTAATGGAAACGTTTAACTTGGAAAAGCCCAAATACCACGCAAGTCTTAGGAAACTCTTATTTCATTGGATTGGTATTGGATTCAGCTCAGTTGTTTTTAGGGTTGTTGTGGATTGTCTCTGGTTATGTTTCTTTGTTCGAGTCTCTCAGTAACTATGAGGAGGGTAATGTGGACCCCAGACCCTTAATAGCGACCTTTAAAATGAAGTACAAATATGACTATGAGTTTTCCATTCTGAGCATGGATTGTGCATTAAGAAAATTTTTGACATTCAAACTTATTGGATTTGCGAGTGCTCAGTATAGAAAACTTGTAGTTGTCATACTTGTGCTGCAATCTAAAGGTTGCTTGCTAATGGCAACTTTAAGGAATGCATAAACTCGGTAGGATCTTGTTTATGGCTGTACTTCCCATCTATATTGCATGTGCCTAACTACTAGGTAGAGAAATTGCTGGAGAAGTGACTGAAACTGGAGAGGGGGTCAAACTGCTTTCTAAGGTGAAGGTTGACTTAAACTTAGAAATTAGTAAGTTAGGGCAGATCCAGAATTTAGTCAAGGGGGGTTTGAGGAATTGTTCTACTGGGGCTCTGGGACCATGCTTTCCCTGGGAGATTTTGAAATTTAGTTCCATGGAAATGTGATTTCTTGCATTTTGAGAACTGATGATGAATGTTGTTTGATATCTTTGAAACCGTGTAATCTATTTTGAGATATTCTAACAAGGACTGGGCTTAAGTATTTTTTCCAAAGATAAACTGTCAGTGATTGTTAGCAATGTTTGTCCGCTCAAGTTTTTCATGAGTTTAGGAGGTTTGATTCAACTGCCAGCACCACCTTTGGATCTGCCACAGAGTGCATCACATAATTATACCATGAGAAAAAAAGTTTGTAAGACTGAATCGACCGGAATTTATGCTTGATGCTTGAAGCTTGACAGGTTGTGTGCCTGATTGGTCTGGTTTGCATACATGTCTTGCTGTTAGTTCATTATTTAGAAGATCAAAGTCTTAATTACATTAGATTTCTGCAAGTTTGACAACAAGTCAATAGGAAGGTGGAATCATTCTTTCATAACCTTAAGCTCTGAAAGAAGAGGAAGTTACATTGATAAGAGGGAGTTAATAACTGTTACTAATCTGTGTCAATTTGTCATTTTGTTGCCAGGGTGACAGGGTGTTTGGATTCACATTGCTAGGTGGCTTTGCTGAAGAATGTGTTGTTGAGCAAAGTGTGAGTATGTCTTATCTCAAGGCCATTATTGTTACCTAAATTGTGTAGGGTAGCAATTGTGTGGGTGGAAAAATAATAGGGGAGAGGAGCTGTGTGGGAGGGTAGAGAAGAGGCAGTAGTTATAGGGGGAGAGGAGCAATAGAGGATTCAAAGATATGGAAGCAGGAACAGCCGAGAGAAAGACTTTCCATTTGCAAAGTGGAGGACCTGACTATGATCCAATTTGAAGCCCCTCAAAGTCAGGGGTTTTGTTAACTAAGGATCAGGCACTCACTGGGCTAATTGAATGTGACTTGGCTCAGCTATTTTGAACTGTTCAACTGACTTAATTTTATTTTATTTAAAAAAGAAAAATGCCACTGAAAAACCTTGATACATTTTAGAAAAGTGTAATGTCTCACCCTTCCAGAATCCAGTGCAAGATACATCAGTTTACAAAACTGTTTGACAAAAAATCTGGTCATTGTTACAGGGTCTGTGGAAAATTCCATCCAGTCTTACTTTCCAACAGGCTGCTGCTCTTGGAGCGTCATATGGAACAGCTTATGTTGGACTCATAAAAAAGGCTAACACACAGCCTGGGTAAAGGGTAATTTGATTAAGATATCATTATATTATAAACATATTGATCACTCTTACGGAAGTCTTCAGAGGTAATGAACGAAGTAACAAGCACAGCCAAAGAGGGTACCGTAGTGAAAGGGACTTTATTGTTAGTTTCACTTCTAGTAAATTCAGGACTGATATCCATTTTTTGTTGTTTGTCGTATTATTCTCTCCTTGGGTAGCGAACCAATCATACATTGTCAAGACTTTCAGAGAGCTGCCACATGACCCTTGGAGGAGTTGAACTGGGGACCATACCCAGAACAACTCAAGTTAGTGGGGTTACAGTTGGTCTCAGTAAGCCAGGGAACTCCAGCCTTTAAGGTGGGTCAAAGCGGTTTCAACACTTTCAAGAGCCTCACTTATCAGAAAGATTGACACTAAAAACCCCCTATATTTCGGCTTTAGTTGCTCGTATCTCAAAAACGAACTCGGTGGCCTCCATCTTTTAATGCTTGAAAGTGATCAGCAGACCAAGGTACAACTGTCTGCAAAGTTTCAAAAAATTCTGTGGAGCGGATTCTGAGGCAACTTATTTTTTTTATTTTTTTAAGGTGGCTCTGAATCTGCTCCACAGAATTTTTTTTTTAAACTTTGCAAAAAGTTTCATCTTGGTCTGTTGATCACTTTCGAGCAATAAAAAATGGGGGTCCCCGAGTTAGTTTTTGAGATAAGAGCAACTAAAGCCAAAATATAGGGTGTTTTTTAAAGGGCGTTCCTGTTTCCATGGTTAGGTATTCCGTCACAATAATGACCGCATTTTATTGAGCAATAATTGCTGTTTCATATGGTATCACAACATTGCTAGTATGTGATACAGTGTTGTAGTGTCAATCGTCCTAATAAGTGAGTCTCTTGAAAGTGTTGAAACTGGTTTGAGCCACCTTAAGTCTGTTTTCCTTAGCCAATTGATCAAGCTGAATGCTGTCATACAAAACCAGTTTGACCAAACTAGTGGAAATCAGATGTTTGGAGTGTGTTTGTCACCCTATAATATAATAGTCCATCAATTTCCATATGGTGTGACACATTTCAATAATGTTTGGTATCAATAGTTTATTATGTTATTTTATTTGCTAGTGAGTTGTGATTTGATTTATAGCCAAACAGTTTTAGTGACAGCTGCAGCAGGTGCACTTGGTTTGGCCACAGTTGATCTTGCAGCTAATGCACTGGGAGCAAAGGTTTGTAACTCTAGTATTGATCATATGCATTGGCTCCGATACCCACAAGATAAGAACAGTGTTCATTTTAAAAAACTCATCTTTGTTTATTGAGGGGTACATTATTAGCAGTGGCCGCCCGGTAGTTTTCATAAATGCCCCTATATGATTAAGAACCCCCTGATGAGAGGCAAGTTACAAGTTGGCTATTTACAAAGTGTGGTGGAGTCGAAACCGGGACCACCAAGGATAAAGGTTGGTGGTGAGAGGGGGAATTTGAACCCAGAGCAACTGCATTCAAATGCAGCACTATAACCATGGGACTGGCAGCGTGCCTTCAGCACTTGTGTGTAAAATACTCTGACCAGCAAATCTTAGAGGCTGGAATGTATCACATTACTTTTTGTTGGGCTAGGGCCCTTCCATAGCACCTAAATTCCTACTGATCATTTCTCAAGCTGAAGGTTTAGAACTTGAAAAATGAGCTCACTTTCTGAGTGCTATCTTTAACAACAGAAGAGAGCAAATAGTGCGGCAATTTAGTCTTGAGTAAAGCAACTGCCTAAGTATTTTGGGGTCTGTACTGAGATTTAAAGACATCTTTTAGCATTTGGCAGAAGGAACAAAATATTGAGACGTATTAACTTGGTACTCAAGGGGACTCTCTTGGGAAGTAAAATCGCTTGACATTGGACAGACTCAGTAAAATCTGTGAGGTCACTGTTAGGCTTTAAGGGATAATGTTAGTTGGTTGGTATTGTGCATAGTTTAGTAAGCAGTCCATTTGTGCCAGGTTATTGGAGCTGCCAGTAAGGACAAACTTGACATTGTCAGAAAAATGGGTGCATCTTCCACTATTGACTACAATAGTGAGAGTATAAAAGATAAGGTATGTGCATTGGTAACACATTGCCCTGTTACACAGACACTTGCATCCCCCCCCCCCCAAAAAAAAAAAAAAATCATCTTGTTTTCATCTGATTGGCAATATTTGTAGCATATGACTTTTGACAGCTCACTAAGTGGTTAGAAAACTGGTGCATCGTTTTTTGTTTGTTTGTTTGTGTTTGCTTTTTGGAATTTAAAAAAGAATATTTAAATAAAGGAATCTCTCAACTTTGTTTTTAGTTCCATGGTGACAATTGAAACAATTGTAAACCGAATGACCTATGGCCCTCTCTGCTAAGAGCAATCATAGAAAACGAAACCCCTGAGGAACATTTCCATGTACACTGGGGTGCTTATCATTTGCAACAACCATCTGAATTCAAATTAAGGCATACAGCTTTTCCTTGCAGATGGAAGATAAGCATCAAAATGTATTGACATTAGTTGGAAAAGTAAAAAGAACCACAGAAAAAGTAGATCAAAAGGTTAAGCCAATAGCCCACAATCGATGAAATGGTGCACACCATTAGGCTTCTCAACCACAATTTGGGTTTTTGTTTTCAAATGGTAATGACCCCAGCTGAGAGTAGAAAACAAAGAAACTCATCGCATACACATGCTAACCCTGCTCCCCATTTGTTTGACAAGAATACGGTTAAACAAATCCCAAAGTTATAATGGGTTGACTGGGCCACCATTTAATATTTCATTATAATTTATGCTGTTTCAGGTAAAAGAATTCACAGAAGGCAAAGGAGCTAATGTGATTATGGAATCTGTAGGAGGAACGGTTTTTGCAGAATGTTTGAGAAGGTAACAGTTAATTTGCTGGCAGTCGGACAGCATTGTTTCATACGATTTAAGCCTATTGCTGCCAGAACTAAGTAATGAACCTATACTCTTGAGCTCCAGGTTACCAGCTTTTTTCCTCTTTTTGTAGCATTGCATGGGGTGGAGTTATCCTGCCAGTTGGGTTTATGTCAGGGGAAATACCGCAGGTATTAACTTACTTAGGCTGGCAATCAACCCGAGCCATCCTGACAAAATCTTTCCTAACAGACTGATCGAACATGGCAGGTATTAAAGTAAACCTAAAGCAGCTAGATTCTTATAATGAGATGCTATAATAATAGAGAATATTCTTGATTGTGAACAAGTAAGTTGCTTAACAGATGTGATACCAAATTTCTCATTTTCAAGTTTGGTCAATTCTGAATGGTTCCTCCCTAAGCATTAATCTCTCTGCGGTCCAATCTCTTTTGTTTCATTAATTTTTCTGCAGTCAATTCTATAAACGAAATTCAATTTTGAGATGAAATTAAGGCTTCATAATGATTGCTAGTTTCATGGGAAAAAACATTATTGAAATGCAGATAATAATAGGATAATAGTCATTTTTAAAAGTTATTCACATTACTTTTTGCAGATCCCTGCAAACGTCCTGTTAGTAAAAAATGTATCGGCAGGTAAGTCTTACAGATAATTTGTACAATTTGAGTATCATGTAATTTTGACCTTCACACTCCAAATTAATTATTTTTCTTTTTTATTCTCTCCCGACAGCTGGTTTGTTTTGGGTAAGTATCAAAAACAGGATTTTTGGAAAAGGTTTACATCCAGTTTTTATTG
>BLFK01000093.1:1311358-1335087 GCA_014634185.1 Astreopora myriophthalma | reverse complement strand
CCCCCCCCCCCCCCCCGCAACAAAGGCCCCCCACAAAGATCATGTGACAACTCCCAAGTTAGAGAGGATTAATTTTTATTTCACAATTGGAAGACACAAAATCTCCTTGAAATCACATAATCTACCCATTACAAAGCAGTCAACAAAACATCAAGCAAAATTAATACAGTGCTGTGTTTTGTGACAAATGCTTGAAAGGAGTGTTTCCTTCAATGTTATCCAACTCTTGAAGAACTGGGGCCCCGTTTACTGTATCTTCACTTCAATTATTTTCAGTTACCTGGTTTAAACTGTTCTGCAGTCATTCTTGTGATACATATTCCTATTCCTTCTATTAATGCCAACAAGATAGCTCCAACTGCTGCTGATCTTACAGCTGCTGAGGGTCCACCTGCAAGCAACACAAACTAGTCAATGTTGTCCAGAGTACACAAGGATGGCAACATCTCTATGAACATGTGTTATGCATTTTGGTTAATTTGTTTGGCGTTGTCTACAACCATCCACATCAAAGACAGAGGTCACTCTCGCATTCTGTGCTTTTGCGAGGAGGCTGTCCACTAATCACATGGTGTAATGATTAAGCAATGGTTAATTTTCTGACAGATTAAGACTCTGATTTGATTTACAATATGGGTTATTCCATGCTTCAAATTTTGTTTGATTCATAAAATTCATATGCCGCACCTTCTTTTTAGTTGTTTTTACGTGTAGATCTGTTGTATACATGTCTCACAAGTTCACTTCTAGGTTAATACAATGTAGAAACGAGTAAGAACACTTCGTATAATCAAATCCAAATTCTCAAAAATTAATTTATTTTGAAATGCAATCATGAAAATTGTAATAAAATTGAAAAGGGTGTCGTATTTTATACTCCTGGAGTCTACAAGTATATCTTCAAATGTTTTCTCATATGGTTATTTCAGTGTACAGTGTGTGTACCTCGAGCAGCAAGAACAGCTCCTGTTATAGCACCACTTCCTATTGAATTCCAAGGATCTTCCTTCCCTCGTATGCCCATTAAACAACAGTCAAAAGTTGAGAATAGTCCTCCCCATACAGCAAAGTTCCCTGCAATAAATTATTACAGATACAGTGTACTGTAACAGCAAAATGCTTCACTAGACCTTGCATCTGATTAACACATAGAAATGACAGTGGCATTTCTTGTAGCTTCTCTATCATGGATAGAGGGGGTGTTCAAGAACCCACCACTATCAGATAGGTCAGGTCTGGTCTTTGATAATTGTGTATATATATGTTGAAATATCATGGTTGAATAGGTGGATGCTTGGAAATACTTGCTACACCAAAAGGATATTAATTTACGGTGAATAGGTGACGGTGATAATGACAATGATGATTGTGATGATGATGCAAAAACCAAAATGACTAAATAAAGTGAAAGAGAGAAAAACAGACATCTATGAATCACTGCCAATAACAACCTAGCAATGCCTTTTCTCTGCCTTTAACCCTTTCACTCCCACGAGTGACTTCAAAGATTTTCCTCTGGCTATGCCAGACATTTGGGAAGGAAATGGTTAAAGAACACTTAAACCGTAAGATTCCGCTTAATAAAGGGTAAGATGTGTACTGCACTAAAAAAGAACAAACTCACTTACCTCCTAGAACTGGAGCCCTTGTTTTTACAGCTCCTATGCTTCCAAATAATCTTGAACCCTACAGGAAAAGAAAATGTTAAAGGAGCTATGTCATGGTTAAATGGGTTTGAAAAGTTTAGCTAAACTTTTCAATTTTGTTGTTTGTAATCCGTGTCGATCTTCTCCATCCTTAACCATCCTTGTTCCTTTCTGGTTTATTATTATCTCTTTGGTGTTTTTCCACCTTTGTAAAGCAATATTTTCAGGTTTCCTTCAATTTAAAGGTAATTTTGTCGATGATCAAAATACCTTAAAATATCGTGACAGAGCTCCTTTAACCTTAGCACTTCCAGTATCACCTCTCAGATGCAAGAGACTTGGCAACCATGGGACTACATGCACCAAATAAAATTAATACCTGGGCAGTCATTCCCTATATGGCCCAAAGTGTATTGGTGTTAAAATAGAAATGGCCCTGTTTGAAAGATTGAGTCTACAAGATCCAATTTGATTACTGTAAAATCCTGTGAGATCTTTATAATGTGGAAGTGAATCTGATTACCAACTTATGCCTCATTTTCATGACTTTTTTTCCCCCTTAACATGACATTTTATTACAATACATAACACTTTACATGACAGAAAATAAGTATACAAGTACAATGATAGATACTATTAACTATACTTACAATCCCTTACAATGTTCACTGACAGTACTTACAATACTTAAATCTATTATTGTGGAATATATAGGTACATGTATTGTAAGTTCATTTTCATATGACAGGGTTTGTACCCTTTTACACAAATTATCAATCAGGACTTTTTGAGCACTTTTCCAGACCTGGATTTCATCTAGTCTCTTGAGAAATCCACGATAAGAAAGTCTGAATGGTTGCCTAGAGGTAGGGTTAGGGTTTAAGTTAGCAGATTTCCAGGAGATTCAATTACCTGCTGTCATTTTTGAAAAAGTTACAACAAAATTCTAGTACTTGCAGGATTTCCAGGATGTGTATTAACCCTGATACATGTATGATTGCTACGATCACCAATCACAGTAATCGCACCATCACATTTTTTTTGTGTATTCAAAAGTGATCGCAGATGTTAAATCACGAGCTGTGATCACAGCAATCATACGAAAATGCCTTGGTCAGCAATCATAGTAACTACAATCACTGCAATTGCTGAGATACACTGCAGGAAAATCTCTATCTTGACGATGACAGGCTTTGCAGCGATCAACAATTTGTAAATGGAAACCCCTCCCCAGTGACTGACATTCACAATGATCCAAGAGCCTTTGCTCCAGCAGACACACAAATCATGCCCATAGCCAAATTTAAGTTTTCACAGTGATTACAGCAATCAAAATAATGGCATCAGTTTATAAGACAAAAATTCAGAGATCCTCCATCTATATTCCTGTGATCACAACAATCATGACGATCATAGTGATCGCATGAAAACCACGCACAAGGAAGATGCAAAATGCCTGTTGATCACCTAGCTGAAGTGAAGATGGTCAATAGAATGAATACCGGTCAACTTGGCTACGAGCAAACTCGCCTACGTAGGGGAGTTCACTTTTCGACGTAGGCAAATTCGCTCAGCCAATTTCAGCCTTTACTCTTAAAAATTTTCAAGGTTAGTGAGTGCAGGCGGTACTAATCGAGTGTATCATTGAAACTTTTTTGAAGTTATATTAAACTCAATTCAGCCAACTTCAACTGGCTGGCAGTTCCCAACTGAATTCTGACAGGTTATGATGATGTTCTTTACTCTATCACCAATTTGGTAAGCTTTTTTTAAGGTACTGTGTAAGTCAGCTATTGTAAAGAGATTCAAGATTTGCTTTGATGAAGGACTAACCCTTGGACAATTTACTGTATCAACGTATAGTTCACAGCAATCTTTACTGCACTGTTAGCAGCAAGTACTGGGTTGGAATGGCGTGACTGTGTTAAGACAGGGGTAGAGAGCATGCTATGTTATGTGTGATGAGAAAATTCTTTGTCCCTTAGGCCCTGTTTATACGTCGCATCAGGGATGAATTTAATTCACACTAATTTAATTCCAGCAATTTTATTCGACAGTAAAGCGACGTATAAAACGAACTGAATGGCTGCTGTTAAATTATATTCGTCCAGACGTTTTATCCGTGTGCCCCAGACGGATAAAACGTCTGAAATGCGTGTCAGTTTTATACGTCGCTTTTCAGTCGCATCCAAGTAAATGCATACATTATTTTTCGACGACATAAATTTTTCCACCGGCTAATTTTGAGCCCACGCTCACAGTTTTCACCTGCATGGCATGCGTACGGGGAGAAGAAAATAGAAAACATAGAAAACGTTTTGTTCGGGCGCCTCAGCGGGCGCTCCGTACATTTGCTTTACTCTTTCTAATATTCTGTGTGACATCTTACAGCTTTATATTTTCCTTGAAGAGATGGCAAATAAGGACAATGTTAAATCTCTACGTAAGGATAACGATCAGTTAAAAAAGCAGCTGCAAGAGTTAACGAAGGATTTTGAGAACGTGAAAAGTAAGATGGCGGAACAGAGAAGAAACCAAGCATCTCCCGTAGCTCAACCAAATGAACAGGACATGCAATTTGTTAGTGACTTACTGCCACAAGCGTTGCCATCTGAAAGGACAAATCCCTACGCCTTCGCCTCGCCAGAGCAATCTTTAGCATTACTGCCTCTCTGAACGTCGCCATGTTGTTTTTGGAATTTCTCCGCTGATAAAAGTCAATGCAGGCACAAAACGACATCGAAATTATATTCGACGTCTAAAATGAACTGACATTTAATTTCGTCTCCCAGACGAAAAAAATTCATCAATTAAATACGTGTCATTAAATGCGACGTATAAACAGGGCCTTAGGTCTGTGACAATCTGTTCGGATCTTAACCGACAACATGCAATAACAGGAGTGTACTCAGCTATTTCGGGTAGACAGGTTTATGCCGACTCACATCGATCACTAATATCACTACACAAAGGACTACGAAATTCAGTAAAAAAGGGTGAGTAGTTGACTGACCTTTGGTGAATTTCTCCAGCCTTTCATAAACGAAAAGATCCCCCCACCGATTGCCCCCATCGCAAAGGCACCACCGCAATCATCTACAATTCTGTACGGGCTGCAAAAATTACATAAGCTTGAGGAGCACGTTAAGAACAAACAAAGTTCCGTCATGGAACATTGGAATTGACAGCCCAAATCAGCCTCAAATTGGCCATTAGGAGAGGAGAAAAGATAGAGATAACTGCAGGATAATAAAGTCACATCGAGGAGAAAAGGAGTATTCTAAGAGCCACCAAAATGCAAAATTACCAAGGTTCCCTTGCATATTCCTCCATCTTGTCTCGCACGCTTACCAGCTGTGACGCAATAATTACAAGTTCGATTTGTCAGAGTATTTGATTGGCCAATAGGTAAAACCAATCATAAATATTGTAAGAAAACGTAACAAAGGCTACAATGAATACTGGGTAAATTACTTTCGGCCAATAGTAACACTAGAAATTCTCCCGCCAATTTTCTTGTATCCAATATGGCGGAGATTTGTTGACAATTTTCGTTGAAATTGATCCGATCGCGTCGTTTTCCTGGGTTATTTCATCGATATGTTATCTTTCTTCAGTTCTAAAACGTCGTTAACTACGCTAGCTCAATGGAGCCCATCAGATTGGCCGGAATTCCTTTCGGAAATGAGGGTAATTGTTAAAAATATTGCTGAAATCAAATAATATTTTTTCAGGGCTATTTGGTACGTAAACTAATTTAATTACTTTCTATTGCCAGACGATCGACAATCTTCTGAGATGTTCCATTTGTTACGAATACTTTGATGTTGCAATGATAGTTCCCGATTGCTCTCATAATTGTGAGTTTTACCGAGAAACTCACAAAAACGTGAACACTAGAAATATTTATGGAATGTTATTGTATCGCAAGGAAAGGACCAATCAGGAGGGAGAAAGCTAAACCGCAAACGCCAACGGTAATTACCTTGTGGTTTTGAGTTTTCTCACCTGTCCTGAGCTTTTCTGCGATTGGTAACGTATAGCAGGTGTTCAGAGTTTTCTGAGTTTTAAGTAGTAAGAGAGTTTCCAGGAATTTCTTCTTTCAAATTATTAAAGGAGGTCTTACATTTTTAGCGTAGCATCACACAGAGGAGGCGAGTGGTGATTATGTTTGTAAGTCACTCATTCAGTTTGTCAGCGACTCAGTCAGTCAATGTCAGTCAGTCCATGAGTCTGTGAGTCTGTCATCAGTCAGTCATCAGTCAGCTGGCCAGTCAGACAGTCAGTCAGTCAGCCATTCATTTGATCAATCATTCACTCAGTTGTCAGTCAGTCATCAGTTATCCAGCCAGTCAGTCAGTCTCTCGTTCAACAGTCAGTCAGTAAGTCCATCAGTCAATCAGTTCATTAGTTGATCATTCAGTAAGTTAGCGAGACAGGCATTCAAGCATTCCATCAGTGCATTCTTCAGTCATTTGATCAATGTACCTTTTTTAAAAAATTATCATCTTCAGATTGTTCATTATGTATCAGAAAATCTCTTAGCTATGAACCTCAATGTCCAACATGCAAGATGGTAAGTATATTGTTGTTTTTTTCTTAACAATTATTAATGAGGTAAATTAAATTAGCTATCAATTCAGGATAAGTGCTATACAAAAGTGAAGGCAGTTTGTGAAATGGAGCATTCTATGGCAAGGGAGAGAAATAAACTCTCCTTGCATTACAAAAAAATGGAATAGGTCCCTAACACGAGAGCATCAGGTTTTTTATCCCTCAGGTTCAGGCTAACACTGCTAAATTAGTTGAAAACTTCACTACTAGTTTCTTCCTTGTCCACATTTTCATGTATCAATAGCACTTGACTGAAGCCTAAGTTTTTAAAGGGAAACTCCACTGCTACAAACTTATTCAAGATGGCGGTGCCCGGGAAATTTAAAAGCGAAAACAAGCGATTCTAAAACCCATTTTTTTGCCCAGAAGAACAGTTTCTTTGAAAGAATTCCAAACAAGTTTGATTGTAAACAACATTTCCTGCCTTTTAAAGTTATCTTTTTGTAGCAGTGGAGGTTCCCTTTAAACAAGCATTTAATGTCTTTAAGTACTGTGGAATGTGTGTACCAAAGTGTGAGGGTGTAGTGGTTGTGCTGGTATTTGGGGTGATGGGGGTCATGTGTGTGTGCCTGTAGGTGTTGTGTTAGGAGGGAATGTAAATATGTAGTCTTTCTTTCTCACATGTAGATATTAATGATGTCTTGTGGTGACCAAATAAAAATCACAAAAAAAAGGGGGACAAGTGCTATGATCTGTCCCACTTTATTTTATAGAAACTAAATCCATCAAATTTAAAAAGCAACAGAGTATTAGATGAACTGGTGAAAAACTTTATCAAAGTTAGGTAAGCTGTACATTTATATTTTTTCTATAGATGTGAGTGTTTTACTGGGAATTGCAGCACTCATAAAATTCATACCAAACTACATCCAGGACCATAGTGGCATATTTTCCATATCCTCACTTGTGAGGATATCAATGACATCATCTCCCACCTTTAAGTGACTAAGACTGTTTTAGCTTTTACTTAGTGTGTTTTTGTCTATATAATAAAAAGAAAATTACATGCTAGCTCGAAGATATGAATTTTATGTTCTTGATGCAAGAACAATCTCTCACGAGTGAGTGCAGCAAACGAGTGAGAGATTGTTCTTGCCATTCAAACATAAAATTCATATCTTCATGCCACCGTGTAATATCCTCTATGTATTTTACTCTTTCCAAGTTGGATAATTGCAGCAGCCTGCCTTTCCTGTCTTAGAGTTCCACAAGGAAAATCAAACTAAATTCCTGAAGGGTGGCAATGGTGTAGGGGAGAGGAGAAGAAACTGTTACGCATACAAGTAATTAAAATTTCCTAAGCAGGGATAGATCCAAAGTAAATACTCTCTTTAGGGTATGACAGAGGAGTATTTTGCTGCTGTCCATTCTCTTATACTGTGGGCTGGGTGAAGAGAAAGAAAGTGTAGATCAAATCTGAGGGAACAACCTGGCAACACACACACACACACACACAGCTCACTTTAGCCTTAAACTCCATGACCTGCAGATCTTTCAACTGACATGAATTGCATTGATATACATTGCCACTCATGCCTAAAGTGCCTCAATTTAATTTTGTATGCTGCATGCATTATGTTGTTTTTTCTCAGGACAAAATTGTTAGAATTAGTAACCAAAGAAACCCAGATAACAAGTGTTGAGATTGCCAGTCACAGAAAAGATAGCGAAATAAAGAATAAAGGCAATTCAACAAGTAATAAAAGAAGAAAGGTAATTTTTTAAAAGTCATCATTGAACTTAAAATGTACTGTAATAGTTCAGGGCCAGGTTTCAATAATAAAGGATTTACCGGTAACAGGAGGTTATTGGGGTTTCGCAGCTGGGCATTATAGTTTTTTTTTAACAGAGGAAAGGAAGTATGGCAGATGAAAACAACCGCACAAAGTTATGTCAAAATTGTGACAATCATTTTGCCTGCTGCCTACCCTTAATGAAACTCCTTGGTTGTTATTGTTTTAACCATGGGAATTACCTTGTGACATATTATTGTTATAATTTTAAAAGACTAAAAGATATTTCCCATCTTTCTTATTCACTTATCAATGTTATATCTTTGCAGTTGATTCCTCTTCCTTCCATAGAAGATCCTGAACTTGGGGAGTTTGGGGTGGGGGGTAGTGTTTCGTATTTTAAGCACCTAATGAAAAATTTGTCACAAAATTAGCCTCCCACGCAGACGTCCTTAGGGTTTCGTCACGCGTGTCCTGCATGGGAGGCTATCACAAAATGGGAATTAAAAAGGTTGATATGGGCTAAGTTGGAAAGGAACAAAGGCTGTATTGGTTTTGTTGATTACAGACTCACACAAGACCTGAGAGCGACACAAAGTCATTGAGTCCAGGCACAAAAAGGCAGAAAATTGATCATGCAGAGCCTATGGAGATTACAAATCCAGTAAAGTTAACCAAGAACAGTGAAGCAGAGCAAGGCCACATTGGGTCTGTTCCAGACATTGCGGTTGTTGAAACAGAGGACAGCAAAGAGCAACAACACAAGACTTCTGAGGAAGAACTGATGGTTGTGGAAGATTGCATAACTGAAAGGCAGGCTACTATGGAATCAACAGGTTCAGATTTTGGTAAGTTTGTGAGATTAACCGTGTCAGGTAGCTAGGACTCTTTTCCGAATCAATGAACTTATTTTGTAAGTTGGTGACACATGGTTCAACATTTCTTGATCAACAAAATATTGTTGCAGCTCTTGTTCAACAAACTTTGAACTGTGTATCATCCATGTTGGATGTTCAAGTAAAACATTCAGCATGCTGAACAAATGGAACGAAAATAATCAGAGACAAGCTCTATTCTGGTCAGCAAGTTGCATGCAACATCATTCAACTTTTGTTGAGCAAAAAATGTTACACGATGTTAAAACGTGTGTCAGTATCTCTGAGACGGCATTTAAGTGGGTATAATGGCCTGACTAAGAGTTTTATCTCAATGATTGTCAGTACTGAAAACATTTGCTGTTGTTTCTTTTTCTAGCTGAATGCCCAGTTTGTGGTGACATGGTTCCTCACAGGAAAATCAATTCACATCTTGATTCATGCCTCACAAGAACAGAGAAGAAAAGTTCCCTGAGAAGGTGAATTGAAAATATTATGGTCAAAATTAGTGCTCTTAATTGTTGAGACACTTGATTGTGGATAACCCTTTGATTTCTGGTCAGTTTACTTAGCACAATCTTTACCTTTTACTGCTTAGGATTCCCCCCCATGGAAGAGTAAAATTGTCTGGTACTAGACAGAGTAAAATCTATTAAGGCACTCTTAGAGGTTGTGCATGCAAAATACATGCACTTAAAAATGTTGTTTGTCATATTTTTCACCCAGAAAAAAGTCCAGTGAACCCAAGAGTATATGCAGTACCTCAACCAAAAGGAAACATCTGCCACCTATAGAGTCCAAAGAGTCTGAAGCTATCTGTATTTCAAGCGATGAAGGCCTGTCATGTAAAGTGACTCAAGAACCGTGCTCTTCAAATGCCACAAGTGGTTCATCCACCTTGACTGCTAAAGGCTCCAATGCTCTCATGTATGTTTATTTGTACCCTTAAGCTCTAAGAAATACCACAAGAAAGTACTGTCTAGTTAATAAGTGGCTTTTTATTGAACGGTCACACTTTAGGAACTCATTCATCCACAGACTTCAACATCAGAGGCACTTTGTGCAACAAAGACTTGACTGTTGTTTGTTCAGTTATAGTTCGCAAATCATTAATAATTCAGAAGCCCGAAAGCTTATTAGCATAAAATCTCAGCAAATTTAAACTCAAATTTCTCGTAAAGTACTGATTCCTTTTAGAAGCAATATCGAACAATCAGAAGAGTGTTTGGATATCTGATGAAACACTCTTTTATGTGTTTGATTATTACTTCTCTGTTTCCCTTTACAGTCAGACAGTACAGAAAAGAAAACCACTCCCAAAGCTTGTCTACAGTGTGATGGCAGAGAGAGAGTTACGGCAGAGACTAAAAGAGTGGAATTTATCAACTAAGGGAGATAAGTCAGTAAGTATTGAATGGCTGTGTTTCTTGAAGTTATAACTATCCCTCTTCTTCTTTGAATGCCATTGATCAGAGTTCGTACTGGTCTTGGAAAACCTGGAAAGTCGTTACAAGGAATTTGTGAATTTCATTTTCCAGGCCTAGAAAGGCATGGAATTAAATAATTAAATGGTCATGCAAAGTCAAGAAAAGTTATAGCTATGTATGGTAGATAAATTATTGCAGATGCTGAAGCAAGGACAAAGTAAAATGAAGGCGTGTTGTGCCAGAAAGTACCCTAAAACAAGGATAGTTTTGATACTTTGAAAGTGGCAGATCATGAAAAACTGAAAAAGGTCATGCAAAAAGTCAAAAAAAAAAGTCATGGAATCTGAAAAGCTCAAAAGAGAAAACCTGGTGATTGGAAGAGAGAAAGCCATAAAAGGGCAGAGCTTATTATAATAGTCATCCTCCATTTACAGTATGTAAAATAATGCAGCTTCTGTGGTTTTAGACCCTTGTAAAAAGACATCAAGATTTTGTGCTTCTCTACAATGCCCAATGTGATGCAGCAAAGCCAATGACAGGTAATTAAGAGGGTGTTATTTTGTAGATGTATAACCAACATTCACAGTGTACTGAGTGCTCTCCGAGTGGTTCTCATTTGAGGTCACCCCCCTACCCCCTTGGTTACCAAAGATAATCTGTAGCTGACTTCTCAATGAAGATGTGCCATAACTTTGGTGATCAATTAGTTCTAAAGTAATAGGAACGGAACAAACCCACCTCAAAATTCTCCAAAAATAGTCAGGACATGTTGCAATTTGAAGTACTGGTATTCGAATAGTTAAATTAATCTTTGACTGCAGCTGCCCAGATTGCTAGAGAAGTTGAAAGAGCAGAGAAAACAAGAGTCAAGGAAGCTTCCTCTCTTACAGAAGCATCTACATCTGTATGTACAGTATCTGTATCACGCTTAACTGACCATATTTTTTGTAAAAATTAATTACTTAAGATTGTGTTCTTATACCTCTGGAGTGCACTGTTCCAGACGATAGATGGGTTGCAGTCAAGAAATCAAGTGGTAGACATGAAAATGTATAGAGACCCAACAGTATTGTCCCAACCAGATTCCCTGTGCCTGCCTCTAAAACTTAACTGGAATAGTGCAAGTGAAAAAATTATTATTTTCACGCCATTCTGTGGTTTTGCAATTATTTATCCATAAACTGAACATACACTTGTAATTTGTACTTGTATTTATTACAGCTGACTGACCTGTTTTGCAAATCCGACAGGGTCTACGATTTGACAAAAACCAAACAGAGGAGGACATGGATAAAACACGTCAAAAATACTGTAAGCAATGAGAAATGAACTATAAATTATACGACATGTTGATCATTAAAAATAGTGGAAACTTGAAAAAGGATAAAACTTCAAATCTACTGTTTTAACTTATATTACCACAAGTCTTCCTGGGATTGGCACCTATATGTCATGATATCATTGGACTCAGATGATAATGATTTCAATGACAGTATAACATCAATTTTGTTTTCCAAGTGAATGAACATCAGGATGAATTTAGCAAGCTCATTGCTGACATAAAAAGAAGACAACAGGTTAAGACAAAGAGAACTGCAACAAAGACTTCGGGTTAGTTTTTTGCATGTTGTTTTCAGTAATTATTAGTTATTTTGTGGCAGCTTGAGCACGGGACCATCATGTGGGAGGTCGTGGCTTCGAACCTCGGCCGGACCATCACTCAGGGTCTTTAAATAACTGACGATAAAGTGCTGCCTTTGCAGTGACATCTGCAAATGGTTAGGCTGTCTAGTCTTCTCAGATAAGGACGATAAACTGTAGGTCCTGTCTCACAGCCCTTGTTCATAAATGACTTTGTGGGACATTAAAGAACCCACACACTGTTCACGAAGAGTAGGGGACGTAGACCCGGGTGTTGTGGTCTGGCCTTTGTGTATGTGATCTCTTGGTTGGGTGGGTAAATGCTCAGAGATATTAGCTGCATAAAATACTCTAAAATCAGATGGTAAACTATGTTCATGTTGTGGAACTGCTGCTGATTCTTGCAGAAGCTAGCTTAATTAGTGGTTTAGTGGAAAGTCCATTGGAACTGAGTTCTTCGAAGCAGGGTCAGCACTAAGACACGTAGAAAAACCCTATAGATTATCATCATGATGATCAATACACTATATCTATCCCAGTTTAGCAGTAACCCTACTAAGCCCAGAAGGTTGAGGGTTTGGAGCCTTGCTCTGCTGTTGTTTTGTTTTTGTACACAACAAACTCCATATTGTGACTCTTCACAATATTTATACCTGTCCAGTAAATGGGTAATGTTGAACATTACAAGTGTGAGGATCATTTTTTCAATTCATTTCTAAACTGCACTTCACAATCATTTCTTTCATTCATCATTCCTTTCACGGGGAAACATGCATGAGCCTGACAAATTGACCTGCTCTCAACTGCGTGGTAAGAGCATTGCACCGGCATCGCAGAGGTCGTGGGTTTGAATCCTGTTGAAGTCACTTGAATTTTTCAAGTGCATTTATATGAGACAATTGCTTACATTGTCCAGAAAGTGTGAGGATCATTTCTTCAATTTGGTAACATTACTGCTGGGTTAACTGTATCATTGACAATCTTCCCATTCAGAAGGGTCAGGAGCATTATAACTTTCAACTGTACATGTTTCATGCTACGCAAACCAGTTTTAGCTCATGATTATTTTCCGCTTGGACCACTTGGATCTTGCGCAACTTAACTTAACATACAGCTGTACCTTTATATCTCTTCCTTGTTTAAGGATTGAGATTCTCTGACTAAATGCAACATATGTTTTGCTATCAGCTATTGAAATACCAGATACAAACACAAGTAGCCCTGGAGAAAATGCTTTGAATCCAGACAGTAAGGATATGCACTGTGCCAACACAGAGAGCAGTGATGCTCTTGATATCAACACAACAGACAATTTACTGCCGGATGGGTGTTCTGAGACATTCCTGCCATCTTTGAAACCAAATAGCAAAGATTTATCAACACTTACCAAGTGTGAAACTTCATCATCAATTATCCCTGAGCCACCTTCATCTCCAAGTCTGTGGTCCTTGCCAGACGACGAGGAAGAGTTTGCACTTTCACTTGACCCCAATGACGACAATGATGATGTGGAGGTAATACCACCCCTCTGAGCAAATATTCATGCTTAAAAAAGAATTCCCCATTCACTATCTGAAATAGCTTTCATTACAGATATCAGTGGCTGTTGCACACAAACCAGGGCCAAGTTGTTCAAGAGCAACTTGAGCAAGATTTGCACTAATCCTTGAATACCATGACAACATTTGAAGGGGTGCCTGGAAAAAAGCCCTAATTGACTTGTGATAAATTGTTCGATTCTCCTTCCAAATTGTTTTTGTATTCACTTGTATAGGAAAACGAGAATTTGTCCTTAGATCAAAAGTCACTTAGAGCCTTATTCCACGCACCCTTTCATTTGATTTGGGCTGCATTTAACCAAGGATTAGTGCTAATCAGGCTTCAAACAGCTTGACTTAGGTGATTGGGTCATTGTGTTTTGTACTGATCCATTTGCTTTGTTTCCACTGAAACAAGAGTATCAATTTTGACTAAGCGTTTTTGACTGAGAAAGCGTGGACCATTTCAATATCTCGTACATAAATGATATACTTATCGTTATTTTTAAAATGCCGGAGGATCGTATATATAGAAGACGTGATGGCTCATTATTCTCAGTTCTGAGTAACAGTACATACTAAAGTAAAGCTTTGATCCTCACAGTTATTCGTTTTATATATCATTTCCTTCATTAGTACCGTAATACATCTTATTCAAAACTGGCCACCATTGATTTTGACTATATTTCTTCTGTTTGCATTGTAAAGCTCAAAATTCAAAAGTCCAGTGCTCGAACTTAACGGTCGTCCACTCGTCCAAAACGAGTAAAAATTGCCCAAAACGAGTAGGTTTTTTTGCCACTAGTCCTGTGGACGAGTAAAGTTACAGTACCCCGATAAATAATTGCTTTTGTATCTTGCTGAAAGGGGCTAAAAGTGTCAAAGCAGATAAAGAATTTCTGAAAGCGAATGCTTCGAAAACGTCGAGCAAAAATCGCTAGGCGTTTCTGGCCTGGCAGGTAAGAGTCTGGGTTCTACGCTGAGATTAAATGGATTGTGGGATTCAATATGGCGGCTTCCCGCGTTTGCCGAATGATCGATGTTGATTGAATCTCTATTTTCTTTCAAAACACAACTTCTTGAAATGTCCAAACGAAAACAAGTTCAATGCTCACTGAGTTCTTTCTTCGGAGGAAAGCAAAATCAAGAAAGCAACACAACACCAGCACCGCCTGCTGCAACTCCGATAAAGAAAACACGGAAGTTTCAGGAATCGTGGAAAGAAAAGTACAGATGGCTCCACTTAGATGAGAAAGAAAACAAAATGTTTTGCGAGTTTTGCAGGGAATTTCCAAATGGGAAAAACACACATTATTCCTTGAGGGTCGGAACAAATAACTTTCAAACTGACAGCTTAAAGGCTCACGAGGCCAGTGAAGGACACGCTATGAGTTTAGCAGCTAAACGTGCAAGCGAGCGTCCAAGAGAGCAAAGACCTTTGCCTGCTGCATTGAGCAGACTTGATGAAGAAACATTGAAGAAAATGGAGTATCTTTTTAATACAGCATATTATATAGCTTATTTGAAACTTCCATTTTCTATATTCTCACAGTTGTGTTCATTGCAAAAAAAGAATGGCTTAAACCTCGGAAACACGTACATGAATGATCACGCTTGTAAAGAGTTTTGTAAACATATATCTGATACCTTGAGGGCAGATCTCATAGATTCTTTAAGCACTGCTAAGTTTATATCTATAATGGCAGATGGAGCAACAGATGTGTCATGTTTGGAAGAAGAAATAGTGTATGTGAGATTTGTATCAGGTGGGGCTCCAAAAACGTGCTATGTTGAGCTGGCTGAGGTTGAAAGTGCAAAGGCACCAGGAATTCTAAAGGCAATCAAGTCGGTTATGGATAAGATCGACCCTCAGTGGATGCAAAAACTGATCAGCACTGGCACAGACGGTGCATCAGTTATGATGGGCAGGATTGGTGGTGTGGTTTCATTAATTAAACAACAAGCACCTCAAGTTATTCCAATTCATTGTGTAGCACACAATTTAGAACTTGCATTTAGTGACACTTTGAAGTGCAATGAAACAATGATGAGCATCAAGGAACTTTTAAATGGCTGCTGGAAACACTATAAGTATTCCCCAAAGGCTTTAAGAGAACTAAGAGAAATGGCAGAGGCAATGGAAATAAAAGTGGGAAAACCAACAAAGGCCAGTGGAACTCGTTGGGTGCCTCATTTGCTCCGTGCTTTAACTGTTCTCCTTCAAAAAAACTTTCAAGCAATTGTTTCTCACTTTGAGCACACGGCAGAAGCTAGAGATTCTTCAGCAGAAATGCAAGGACGGGGTAGGAACTTGTCAAAGAAGCTCAAGGCTTACAAATTCCAGCTTCACCTTCATTTAATGTGGGACATTCTAGAGGAAGTGTCAAAGATCTCACTTATTTTTCAGAAGGATTCTATCTCTATTTCGCAAGTGAAGGCTGAGATTGAGCGAGCTAGTCAAGCCTTAGAGAACATGCGAAGACGACCTGGGAAACATCTTGCTGCCTTTCAAGAAGAAGTAGGAGATGGAACAGTGTTCAAGGGGGTCAGTCTTACAAGGAACAACACAGATGACAGATTGTTTGAGCAAAGTAAAGCATCAATCATCACTGATGCTAAGCAATTTCTAGCCTCAAGATTTGAAGACTTCACTTCCCCAGTACTAAAAGCTTGCGGTGTTATCACTAACAATAAGTCTTGGCCAAAGGAGAGAAATGATCTAGGTTTGTATGGAGAAGAAGAATTGGTTACTGTGGCTCAGCACTTTCAGGCAGTCCTCAGAAGCAATGCTTTCGACTTGGAAGTATCAAAGGATCAGTGGCTATCTCTAAAACTGTACTGTTATGACCACAAACGCATTGCAAACTTAAGTCAGGCTGAGTTCTGGGTAGAAGTGTTCAATCAGGTGCATCCAGATGAACTTGAACTCTCTCACATGTTGATGGTGGTTGAGATTTGTCTGGCAATGGCAGTGTCCTCATCTTGCTGTGAAAGGGGATTCTCTTGTATGGGGCGACTCAAATCAGAGTATCGAAACTCACTTGATGTTGAAACTGTTGACATGCTCATGAACATCTGCCTCAATGGTTCAAGTCCCGAGGACTTTACAGCTGAAAGGGCAATTTTGCATTGGAACCAGGCATCACAAAGAATGCGAAGGCCTTGCTTAAAGGATTGATGACCTAACTTAAGCCTAAGACAGCAATGAAGTTGATAAAACTGCTGCTATTGTATTTATGTTGCAACTATGGCCTGTAACTGGGAAGAATTATAATTGTAATACACTTATCATTGTTGCTATGTATCACTAAAAAGATACATGTAAATTGTTGTGTTTATTTGATCATAGTGTGGCATTTACATGTTTTTACCTACAGACACAAATTAAATACATGCAAAAAAAAATGTAAAGGGTGACCAGTAACTTTGCTCCTGGGACCAGTAAATTCTTAGCCTACTGGTCCAGTGGAAGACCAGAGCTAAAAGTTAAGTTCGAGCACTGAAAACGATAGAAAATTTTCTGTTGAACAAAGCAAAAAGGGCTAACTTGAAAGCAAACAGAAGAGTATTAAAATTCCGTTTTTTTGGAACTGGGAGTATGAAAGCTTTTGGATGTTTACAGTCAGTGAGGTGAGTTCTTAGTTGGAGGTGTGTGAAACTCCCTTTTTAAGCTTTTTGATTTTCATCCTACGTCTGGATTTTATTTTCTGATACTCCCTTGTGGAAAAGAAACAAACAAAAAATGTTTCTAATAATCATTGGGGTTTTGGACTTGGCATACTTAGAAACCAAACACTTTAGGGCTGTTATAATTACAGTGTAGTACCTGCGTCATAAATTATCAGTGACATGTTATTTTAATATTGTTAGGAAAGTTTCAAATCATTGACACTGATGAACCATGATGTTTTTGTTTTTGTTTTGATTTTTTTTTACTAGAACTACAAAGATGAGGAGTCAAGAGATCAAAGTGTTATTGCAGAAAGGTAATGAATTGTGTTAAGTGAAGTAGTGTTGAACATAAATATAATGAAATATTCCATTTCTCCATAAAGTCTAAATCTGCCTTTTTCAACTCAGCCCTGTTATAAAAGTTGGCAAAGTACCTGCAGATGGAATGTCAAACAGAGAGTTAGCATCAAGTGAGAGTGACGAGGATCTGCTGCAGTCATCTGTTTAGCAACAAAAGGATGAAACCAAACAAGTTTTGAGCTGGTTAGGTGAATTGTGTCCTAGTTTGGAGCAAACAGACAAAAAAAACTTGAAACTCCTATGCTAGAACTGCATATAACTCAATTTGGGGGAATGCACAACGAATGTGTTACGGGAGAGTGGTGTATGTAGTGGGCAGAATGTCATTTTCAATAGTGAAATTGGTACTATTTAATAACAATTTTATAAACTTAAAGGTTTTTCTGATTTTTCACTGGATACAAGAACAGTGCTCAAGCACAAATGATAAACTCTCCTTGGTAATGATTAGGTGCTTTCGTGTTAAAAGGAGAATTTGCTGATTCATGAAGATAATTATTAATCTTCCAGTAGTAGTAATAATGAATTAGCTAAATGTAACAGGATTGAACATTAAAATGATGTAAAAAGGGAGTGCTTACACATGTACACACAAACATGTGTTTTTATGTACTAATAAACAAATTTGTTGTTTCCAAACTGTTTTTTCCTTGTAAAGATCAAATTATAAACTCTCCCCACTCCTTTCTTACAGCTGTGCCAGTTATGGTTTTGAGAAGCCATTGCTGCATTGACACAGTATTACAATCATGATTAAATAACATGTATGCAGTATCATCTGATCCTGTTCTATCCTTGTTGCCAAGACCTTTATTACATTTGTGACAACAGCCTGACATTGCCATCAAAATTACTAGAGTGGTAAACATGCCCTACAGAATATGGAACTTCAAAAAAATCGTGACAATTTTTTGCATCACCTGTTATAAATTGCACTAAGCACAGTGTTGAAATTCCGCAATGCACATCTACCACTTTAGTGACTTTGATGGTATAATGTGCACAAATAAAAATAGACAAAGCATCTTTTAATGATTTTTAATTATTTTTTCACATAAAAATTTACATGGACCTCAGAAATGCTGCATTTGAGATAAAACACTTTTCAAGATGTGTATGACGCAGAAAAACTGTATGAATTTACGATTTCAAAGAGAATATCAACCTAGGCTACAAAGACTAATGTACAAATTCAGTCTACATAAAGAAAACTCAAGACAAAACAATTGTTGTTGTTGTTGTTTTTTTCAATATAGAGCTAAAAAATTGCATTGTGCAATGCATCCATGCATTGCTCCTGCAACTAAAGAGAGAGCAGGGCATATTGTTCCATGATGAATGACCTTGTCTTTTCCTTGTAAAAAGCTCTCAGGATTTTTACAGGATTTTTTTTTTGGATTTTTTTGGGACTTTTTTCGGTTTAGGAATACAGGAATAAGTGGAATATCTCTTCCAAAAAAAACCTCAGTAGTTTTGGTGCAGTTGGACTGACAACCAGTGCACACAAAGTTATAGTCTGGACCCGAGTTAAGTTTGACATTTCTGGATCTGCAAAACATCTGCAGGGTGCACTCAATTTTCCCAAAAGAATGTGTATTCCAAGTAAACTGTATTCTCTTCATTCTGTTCATTCTCCTGTTGGGAGCACAATGAACAATATTCTGTCCATACCAAAAGAATGTGATAACCAAATAACAATTTATTGCAAGTATTCACATTCTGGAATAGTCCTAAAAGAATGTGCCCTTCACATGTGGTGAAGAATTTATTCCCAAAACATTGCAAAGTGTTTAATTTTGTTTCACTTGGTTAAGTTAAGCGACACATTGTTTACTAAGTGTTTTGCAACTCAGGTCTTAACAACTGAACTGTGTTAGGGAGAACAAAAGGGAAGAGAAGTATAGCCACTGAAAAACATTACAATTTGCGAAGTTGTTTTCAACAAACTTGTACCATACACATGTTTTGGTTGTGTTCCCCAAATGAGCACCGCATCTATAAATGTTGTACTTACTTGAGGGCACTAGGCAAGTACATTAAGCAGTTGGAGTATTATGTCATGCTATTAACAAATTTTTAAGCCTGCTGAAAGAATGAGTCACTGTTTTGGTGAAGACTTAGCCTTTTCTGCCTAAAAATCCATCCAACTGGCAGGACTTTGATTATTCCAACCAAGAGCTACCTAGGGCTCCTCACATTTGTCTACAGCTGCAAAAACCAGCTTTAATCAACACAAAAAGATGAAAAATGTTTTAAAACTATTAGTTAAGGATCAACTGATCTTCCTCAACTCCACGTAGGCCTTATTTTTTGGTTATTTAAGTGAACTCAAATTCTTTTTTGAATGACTAATTTTATAAAAATTAAATTTTAACCTAAGTTGTTTGATTGCCAACTCCACACCTACCCTTTGTTAGTAATTTGAGACATTTTCGTCATGTCTTTAAAAACGAACACAAACAGCAGAGATACCACAATCATCTAGCTATGACTTTCTTGCATCTGCTGTTTCCAATTTGTTCCTAGTATTCTTTACATAAGCAGTTTGTTGTTTGCCTTGAGCAAGAATTACAGTATGTCAAATGCTTTCTAATAACTGCCATTTTACAGTTGTTTGCTCGGTGAACTGGCCTACGAATGGCGGCAAGGCTGCCAGTGACCTTGTATTGATAGAGACCGCATTGCTTTTGTTGTGTAAAACATTTTGTTGTATTGTTGACTAGTCTGCATTGACGTGAGAAAAGCAAAGAGCTCTGTATAAAAACAAAGTCACCGGCAGCCTCGCTCCCATTCATAGGCCAGGTAACTCAGCCACAACTGTAAAATGGTCTATTTGCCATTACAAGCGGAATGCTAAAGTCTCTCTATCATTGATAGTTTTGACAAGAGATATCGATACTCTTATGACTCACTCAGGTGCACATGACCAGGGCCAAGTCACCGGCAGCCTCGCTCCCATTCGTAGGCCAGGTAACTCAGCCACAACTGTAAAATGGTCTATTTGCCGTTACAAGCAGAATGCTTAAGTCTCTCTATCATTGATAGTTTTGAAAAGAGATATTAATACTCTTGTAACTCACTCAGGAGCAGATGACCAGGGCCAAGTTGTTCGAAGCAGTGTCAGTGCTAACCCTTAATAAATACCATGACAAGCTATAGGTTTTAATCTGACTTAACCCGGGGTAAGCACTAACCCTGTGTCAAACAACTCGGCCCAGGAATATAGACACATTGTGGTGGGGAAAGTAAATCCTTGTCAGTACAAGACTGTCCTCTTCACAAAAGCATGAGGGACCCTCGCAGCTGTGAAATCTAGGTGCCCATCAGTTAATGTGGCGCCAAAAGTACACCCATAGCTGGCTGAAGTTCAAAGTCAGTAGGCTGGGTCCCAGGGCTCTGCAAGAGTACAGCCTTTCATAGCCTGCATAGCTGGCAGGATATTTTATCTCAGAATTATTTAAACACTCGCGAGTATCGAGCGAGTACAATGGTTGTTTCGTTGGTTTTGGCCGTGAGTGGCACTCGTGGCGTTGCCACTTGCAAATATAACTCGCTTCGAAGCCAGTCACTCTCGTGCATGTTTAAATAATGCTGTGATAAAATATCCCACCAGCTACCCAGGCTAAGCTTTTCACAATCAAAGAGTTTAAGGTAAAAGCACTTTCTTGAGCCACCCAGTGAATGAAAATTCATCTAACTTAACTGATCCCTTGACTGAAAAGAAAAACCTATGGTGCAAATGCACTTGTTTCTCTAACCATACAGTACCCTTACCTAGAAATTGGAAAATGCTCCTAAAGTAATAATCTACAAACAGATGTCACGAACTTTCATCTTGATTATTAACACCATTACTATGTTCTGTGCCAAATGATGGGCCAGGATCTGCATTGTCTTCTGAAGTAGGACCTGGGGAATTCCGATCTGGAGTAACTGATGGTGAATTCTCTGGTTTTAAAAGTTTATAATCTGTTATTATGACTGTTATATTTCCTACAGTGACAGCCATGTGTTGTGCACTGCTCCTATCAACATTTTTTAACTTGGGTCTGAGAACAATAAGAGAACAAGAATAATTACATAATTATCTTGGTATTGGTGGTGACAGGTGTATGTGAGAGAATTAAAAAGAAACAAGAAATTATATATTATACATGTAACAAGATGATCAGCCATATGATCAGCAGTTGGTTAAGGCGTGAGCCTGCAGAGCCTGTTTGATTCACATTCCGACTGCTCTGGTTCTTAAAATAGCTCAGGAGACAGAGCTGCCTTTGCTTTGACACCCACAAATGGTCAAAACGTCACACAGCTTGGATGAGCACAAAGAAATGACGGTGCCATCTTTACACACCACACACCATTAAAAACCATCCCATGAAGTGTGGAGTGTTATCATGGTTGGGTGAGAGAATGCTCAGATGTAATTAGCTATGATGAGATGCTCTAAAATCTGAGGGTAAATAAAGAGGATGTTCATGGTGATGACGGTGATGATGATGATGATGATGATGATGATGAAGAAAATGAAGCTGAAGACCAAGGCAATGGCGATGATTATGATGAACGATGTGTTCCAGAAATTAGCCATATGCAACCCAAGGAGGATCATTGCATATTCCATGATACCCTGAGTGCTGTTTAGAACCCTTTCCTGGATTCACTTTGTTGTCTCACTTTGTTATCACACTATACTAACAGTTAAAGTCTTAATTTTCAGTTAGGTACCTTGATTTTTTTAGGGGTTTCTTAGTCATCACCTTCTTTAAAGGGGGTGGTGATGTGACAAACTGTTGTGCTACTTGCTGGGCAACCAACTGAGAATTCAGTTTTGGTTTCCTAGAAATTAAAAGGAAATAGTCTCAGGATGGGATCAAACTTATTTTTGCCTATTTTTGTTATTAAAAATGCTTGTTGAAATCAATGATTATGTCATGATAACATTAATCCAACATAAAACCTCAAAACTTGTCTATGATTTCAGTTATGATTGCACAGAAATTCAGTTAACCAATTTACTTGACAATATTTGCTTTAGGTGAATTTTATTCCAGTATAATGTGAGTAAAACAAAACTGTGTTTGACTTAGAAGGGGTTAGTCAATGCCAAGGTTACACTTTAAACAAAGGCATAATTATTAGAAAATGAAATTGAAGGGAACAGGATATCCCAAATTTCTTTGCATTTTCACTGATCATGACTTAATATAACCCAGCGGAGGGCTGACACACGGTCAACTGTTGTCACTGTTCATGTTTTCCCCTCTTTATTGTATAAAGCAAAAGATTCAATTTTTAGTAACAGTTTACAGACAACATAAAAATGCAGTATGGAAGTTGTTTTAGATTCTCACAACATCCTGGTCTCATCTGAGACCTATACTGGAACAAACACATGCATTGCACTATAGAATCTGCTTTTTCAGTAAAAATGGACTGTGGCTAAAACAGCCATTAAATTGCAAACCAAATGTTCTCGTGGTTAAATTCTCACCACCAAATAGTACTGTATTTTCAATTTTTCAATTTTTTTTGTATTTTTTTTTTTTTAGCAAGCACGAAATATAAAGCTGAAATGTTAATATTGCAACATCCATGCAGTGAGATCAATATTTTTTCTAACAGGGGTATCCTGAGTGTAAACATGTACTATGTACAAGATGTGACAATGTTAACAACAAAGAGTACGGGATGTGACGGTAACATTGGAAACCACCAGGAAATGTAGAACACATGTGGCGACCTGACCACGAATGCTACCACAAACATTTCAAACTTCTTTCTCGGTCATCTGTTTTGAATTTGTAGAATACGACGTACAAAGCACATGGTCTGGATCACACTATTATAAAATACAGATCAAATTGCGTCTTTGTTGTTTTAGCTCTGGAAAAAATGTTCTTTCCTTTGAGGGTTACATCTTTGGGCTCAATTGAACGTTTAACAATATGGTGGTCAAGAATACAAGGTTATAAAAAGCATATTTCGTTTGCCAGACGCCAGAAACCTCGATCACAAAGAGCTAGCAAACAAATGCTTAGAGTGCCACGCGTTACCTCGTAGACGTTCCTTTCCTAACATCACACATAGCGCATTTGAAAGCTTCTGCGCCATTTCTGTACGTACAAACACTGCAGTCCCAATAATTTTCATCCATGCTTGGCCGTAACACCTTACGTATCCTGTAATAAGGCAAAATAACAGCTCAAAACACTTCAAAAAT
>BLFK01000093.1:1286358-1306358 GCA_014634185.1 Astreopora myriophthalma | reverse complement strand
GTATGCTGCTGACGTGTGTGCTAATTTTCGCGCGTTTGTTTTCTCTTGTCATGTCAGACTACATGAACATTTTTTTCTGATGTAGCTCAATAAAAGGACTTCTGTAGTTCCAATGTCTCAATGTTATGTTATAAAACAAATGGTAAACGCCATAGCGTGCACTATTTAAGCAATAGAGAACTTTTTCCGTGTTTACATAGCCTCATGTAAACACGAGGAGGGGTTGGGAGAATTCGAGACTGTTATGCAAACCCGAGACGCAGTCGAGGGTTTGCATAACTCTCGAGTGTTTACATGAGGCTATGTAAACACGGAAAAAAGTCCTCTATTGCTTTTCTAAAATATTTCTCAAAAAGAATTCGACAAATGAAGGAAAATGCTGTTTGTTTTACTTCTTGATTGAAATAGGTTTTCTCGATACACGCTCATATTTCCTACCAGCCAATCAAAACGCGCGTTTGACAACACAACCAATCAAAATTCGTGTGATGTCACAACCGTGTTTACATACTCTCATCTAAACACACCTATTGACCAATGAGAGCGCGCGTACTATCCTAATTATTTTATAATGAGTTATGGATGCACTTGGGAGGTTTGCTAAGCACATAAGAAGCTAGAGTCGCACTCGGCTACCATTTGTTAATTGGAAACACATTTCGCGCGCTAAGAAAACGTAGGCAGACACCTTCATCCAATCAAATGGCTTAGTATGAAAACGATTAACAGGTAATTATCTATGCCATGTATTTTTGGTACAGAGGAGAGAGCTTTCAACCATGGCAACCCTTTTTCGCGGGATGCAAAAAAAAAATAAAAATAAATAAATAAAAAATAAAAAATCCTATAAGTAATCACTTCTACTCCTGTGGTGGTTGCACGGGCTATAACATATGGACGCTCTTAGTTATGGGCTCGTGACAAGAAAAAATATTGTTTAAAAAAGTTTAAATGTGTAACAGGTTTCAAACACTACCTAGCAGTTTCTGCATATTTTTCATTACGGGTTGACAGAACAACCTCTCATTTTGGAGCAAGGACTGTAAATATGGACGCTCTTAGTCATGGGCTCGTGACAAGACGAGGCATTTCCTGTTGCTGTTAAATTTTTAAATGTTCCGCTGCGCTTGCCTAAGTTAAAGATTAGTTTTTGACAAATTTGTCACCAGGCATATGTCAGATTTTTTTGCTTTTCAAAGTTTGTACGAATCTTCATAATTTCCGCTATGTTTTTGGATATTGGGTGTGTCCAAGAATACGAGAAAAAAAACTAATCAACCAATTTGTGCGAGTAGCAACGGTTGTGCCCAAGTTTCACCGCAAATGAGATGCATAAGCTTCATGCTGGATACCAGGAAGTGTCCTTCATCCCCTGCAATCTCAGCTAACACACAGAATTGTTCCTAATACACAGGGATATGAAATTCACAAATCTTCCAGTCAACTGTGAAGTACTCCTTGAGCACTACCTGTGGTCAATCCTGAACATAGGTGTCATACACAGCGGAAGCACCGAATTGTTTTAGAATTTTCTTTGAGTACAGCAACTTGTTCTCAAGCTTTCGGCATTCTGGTCGGCACTATTGTTTGTACACATCGTGAAAACCTGCAGAAAAGACGAAATTAACAATTAACACGACGACGTCAAAAATGCTAGCTGCCTAAATGCACCCCTAATAGTTTAGAAAAGCGAAACAGTTTCGGAAATTTGAAAAATTAGTGTACTTAAGCTTGCTTTTCACCAGTATGCAGGCAAGCATAAGTGTAAGTATAGATAACTAATGCTTAAATACCTCTGCTCTCAGGGAATCAAATAATCAAAATTTCTCAGGAGATAGTAGCATAAGCAGATAAACGTACAGTGTAAGAAAATCTTTTCGCTCCTAACCTTTAAATTAAATCCATTACAGTCTTAAAGGAAGATCAATCAGCCTGAAATTTGAAGAAAATACAAGAGCTTTTTCAGGTTACGTAAAACTGAATTATGATTACAAGAAATGATGTGAAATAGACCTGTACAAGCAGCGCGAAAAGATCATTGCACGAACGTTGCCAAGTTTTCTTAACAATCCATTGTTAACGAAAGTTCTCGTGCAATCGTAACTCCAAAGGATGTACAGGAAAAGAGGCAGCAGTCGGAATGAATCACTTACAAGTATCCTCTCCTCCTGGGAGATAGCCGGAGTCAAGCTTAAACTGAAACAATATCAAAAGAAAGCATAGTTAATAAAGTTAAGTAAAACAAACATGAAGTAACACGGCTTTGAAGGTTATGAAGGTGAATATTTCATATTTCTCGTATGTACCCTCGCCTGGCACAACACTACGTAGGCGGGATCAATTAAGGGAACCAAAGAAGCCCGACAAAAGAACAAACTAAAGTTCCAAAAATGTGACTTGGAACGTTTTCTCCAGCAACAATAAGGTACTTGGGTAAGACTCCCCTTTACCAAATCGAAAGAACAGAGAGGGGTCACAGAATATCTACTGTTACTCAGTTACGAGTGGAACATCCTGGACTTACAGCAATTAAGAACGGTCCCGTCCTCGACACGTACTCTGCTTAAGAGCTTTCTCAACCCCCAACCCCCCAGTCCCAGAGAGCAGCTCGCAGGCCAGAACTAAGACCTCAGTATTCCATAGACCTTATTCATAAATGGCACCTGTTTTATTTTTGTTTTGCTAATGTGAAAATTAGCCTACCAAGCCCCATTTTAGAGCAAGAATTACTTTCAATTCACTGTATGATATCGAGACTTGGTAGGCTAATTTGCACTTGGACAAAAGAATTATAAATTGACCGCCATTTTTGAATAAGGTCTATAAGGTAGCTAAATAATTGATGAAGATGGTTATACCTTAAGACCTGCTGATGAGGAGGAACCTGTGGCGTCTTTGTACATAGGGTTGGTGAACTCTTTGATCTCTTTTTCCCTAGAGGCCTGCAAGAATTCAAACAACAACTTCTAGGATATTTTCGCTGCTAGAGCTCCGATTGAACCTTGGAGCGACACGAAAGTCAATCCCGTACCCAAAGTTTTCGTTCCTCTGATACAAACCCGCGATTCTTGGGTCTTTGAATGGGCACTGATATCAATGAGCGAAGTCAACCTCACATCATCACCACCCCGGTTAATCGTCCGTCCGTGACAGTATGTTGAAATTCATTAAATGTTCAACCTCGGATATTGCGTCTCTAGCATTGTGATTGGTTCACCCATCTCGGTTATTAGCTCATATACCGTACGAGTTTATATGGAAACTGATTTCGCCAAGTAATGCCAAGCTGAAAAATTTGTGCGGGAAACAAAACTTACCGTGGGCAAAATGAATTTAATAAAACAATTATTCCATTCGCGCCTGTTGGATATGAGATCGGTTTAAAGACAACTCGCCGCTACGCGCCTCGTTGGCTACTTACCATCTCGTATCCAACGCGCGCGAATGGAATAATTGTTAAGCGCAGTCGAACTTATCCGACCAAACTGACGTGTTGCTGATATGGAGACGGTAAAAACAAGCAAGTTAAGTAAGAGAAGTGTATTAAAAACGTGCACACATGTTTCAGATGTCAGGGTTGTGTCTCAGGTATTTGAGGGGTAGAAGCTCCTCCCCCCCAAAAAAATTATTGCTATCATTACAGTTTTTAAGTATATCGGAAAAATATAAAATACCACTGTAACATTTCTTAAAATTGTGTCTCAAAATGCACCAGATTGCATCTCAGTGCATATTCATTTCAAAAAATTTCCAGGGGGGCACACCCCCGGACCCCCGTGGGAAACTCGTGGCCGAAGGCCACTCGGGACTTCTCCCCCAAACGAAAAATCCTAGATAGAACCCTGGATGTTACCTGGTTTGAGTGCCGTCTTTCCAATGTAGTACCTGAATTTGAATGGACGTGTAAGTCGTACACTGGATTTTCAAAATCCAAATGTTCTGACATTGGACTCTGTAAAAACAAAATGCATTTTTTGGGATAAGGAGTAGTATGAAGTCCCATTAAAAGTGGCTTTAAATCCAGGGGGGAATGTCATTAACTGCAATGTTCACACTTCAAATCACTATGTATCAGGAGTTCTCAAACTCATTAATAATTCATAAACCCAAAACAAAAGAAGCACTACCGTGAAGGAAGTTTGGATATGTGATCTTAATTAGCATACAATTTCGGCAGCTTTAAACTCAAATTTCCCTTCAAATACTCATTCCTTTGAGAAGCAATATCAAACACTCAAAAGACTGTTTCATCAGATATCCATGCAAACACCTCGAATTCGGTTACAAAACTCGGCCTTCGGCCTCGTTTTTTAACTTGCTTCTCGGTCTTTGAATATCTGATCAAACACTCTTCTTGGTATTTGGTATATTACTTAAAATATACACAAAATTGACATATTCTCCATCAATGTCGTCTCTCTAATATAATCATCAAACCCAGAACAGTCCGGCCTTAAACATACCCACGGTTGGTTCGTGTCGGGCCCAGCTGTATAAAGCCCGGTTTACTGGGCTAATCTAGGGTTAGAGGTAAGTGTGAAATCTGATTCCAGATTATAAACCAACCAACAAACATTTTTCTGAAGGATCTTTTCTTCTTCACTTGTGACTCAACTTTTCTTTGCGATTAGTCTTCAGCTTTAATTGATGTAAAATGCATTAGATAATATTGGAATGTAATTTTGCGCTATATAAGCAATAAAGTTATCATCATTATTATTAGGAAAGAAAATCCTCGATTAATTTTAATTTGCGTGGTCATCATGCTGAATGTACGTCCAGTAGTTTTTGGTAAACTCAGAAGCAATAAGTAATTTAATCAAGCACCTAAATTGCCGTCCCATACCAGATTTGTACTGCGACTGAAGAATTGATCCATAAAATCCTTCTGAGAGTCCAGGCCCGCCATTTCGCGGTAAGTAGGATTCTCAAAATCTACATGCTCCATCGCTTGACCCTGCAAACGATTTTAAGAACCAAAAGCCTTCAAAAGCAATGCCAAGAAGTCGTACTTAAATTAATCAATGTAAGAATGGCAGGAAACACTATCTGGGTGCCATGATAATGACGGCAAACCATGCAACAGGTGTCAAGCGCAATTTGTGTCAAACACGGATAAATTTACTACCTGGCAAAGCAGAACGCGGGGTAACGTGAAAGTGTGGCAGAGAACTCGATACTGATTCATAGTGGAAGTAGGAAAAGGGGACAGAAAGGAAATGGGAACTTTCTCCTCTCTTTCTTCCACTGTTTCCCCCTGAAGACCCTTGGCAAATGGTGGGGTCCTGGCGTGGTGTTGACGTGTGAAAGTGAAAAAGCGCGCACAAGATGCAGTGACGGAATATTGCCTAACAGAGAAAAGGAGGAGGCCTCTTCTACTTAGCTGAATATTGGACACCACCGTTTGCCCATAGGGCTACAAGAGAGAATAAAGAGGACGGAACGAGGGAGAAAATGCAGACATTTCCTACCCCTCTCCCCTGGTTTATCCCCTACCTACCCCATCCCAAATACAAACGTATGATTAGCATAAATCACCCGCGCTGAAGGATGCTTGTCGTCAATGGGAAAGTCGAGTGGCTGAATGAGCACTGGGTCGGGCTCGAGACTGTCGTATAAAACGTTATCAAACGACACCATACTGGTGCCGCTGTAAGCCTCGTTACTGAAGTTAACTGTATCCACATTCTGAGGGAAGAAAACAAAACAAAACAAATTAATTTGATAAAATGGCTTTAATTTGCGATAGCTTTAGCGCTTGATAAAGCTTAGAGATTGTCGAAAACATCTTGCGCCACTTTCTAAGCCAATCTAGAGAAAATCCCAAACCAACTGCGACCTGCTCACAAGCGTTTTCCCGCTCTTTGAGGCGCCTGCATGTGTAATTAACTTCGCGTTCTGATTGGCTCAAGAGATTGTCTGTGTCTGATGTGATTGGCCAGGTTCATTACTTTCTTTTTGCGATATTGATAGCCACTCTCTCTCCAGTCACTCTGCTACAATTTTACAACCCAACAGTGCCTTAGTAATCACTGCCTTTTAATTATTGTAGAACGGATTATTACAAAAAAACTAATCCTCTTGAACCAATCAAGAGGATCTTTTTAGAATAATCCGTTCGCGAATTAGAAATGTTGTATCGAATACAACATTTCTAATTCCAGAATTAACCATTATCAACCCAGTTGATATTAATTTGTAGTGATTAAATTTGTCGGTTAGCTCTACACAAGCCGTTTTTGACATTTGAATCAAGGAACGTCTTAAAAACTGCGGAAATATCAACTGGGGTGATCAGGTAAATTGACCAATTAAAAGACATTCAAAAGCTGATGTTTCGAAACATTAGTCCTTGGTCAGCCAAGTAAGGCGCTAAAGCCCAATCTCTTACGGTCACGGACCCTTTGACTTATCAACGCAGTCAATAACTTGTCAAATAGCCCAATTGCTCCATCCAGGCTCAGTGCTAACTTGGCCCTAGGTAAGTCCAATTAGAGCCTTACTGGTGGTCATGGTATTTACGCACCAACCCTACTACGAAAACGTCAGCCATGACGTTTTTACCAGTACTCCTAAACTTTGCCGAGCAGGGTACGTTCCCGCCCTCGTACCGAGCGTGCGGCCGGACGTGTAACTCGGAATGACCTAAGTCAAAACCTACAATCCACGACAAAATGTCCTCAGACACTTTACATTTGTAGCTGCAAACACACTTAGTGTCACCACATATTCGCCCCTTCATCGAAAAAGCTACCTCCAACCCTCTCCCCCGAGCAATATTGTCCAGGCTTAAACTTCTATGACATAACCGACTAGCCACATTGATTAGGGGAGGAGGGGGTCAAGAAGGAGTGCCGCAACGACTCGTAAAGTCAGAAATAGAATTCTGTGACGGAGAAGCCCAAGTAATTCCATTACTAAAGATTAGCGCGGTTTTCGATTGTCTGTCGTAAAACCAAACCCCAGAGTAATAACTCTAACTAATCATAAGTGTCGCAAACAGGGCGATGAGCCAATCAGAACTCGAAGCAATTACATGAAAGCTGCTCAAAGCGCGGGAAAAACGCGCACTTGCACAAGTCGTACTTGGTTTTGGTTCGCTTTCTCATTGGTTGAAAAGCGTTTCAATCGCAATCGCATAATTATTTTCGACAGTCATTTGAAAACCGCTCTAATAAAGCTAAGGTCGTTACCTTTTTATAAAAGGCTCTGGAAGGTAAATTCCTCTTCTTCAATTGGTACAGCATAAAGGCAATTAATAGCACCACCAAGATGGTGCCAATTATAATGCCAGCGATTGCTCCCCGGCCAACAGAGCCATTCTCCTACAGAGCATAATGAACAAGTCAACTAACTAATTAACAATTATACCACGAGTTGGAGTATTCTATGCGTCATTCAAAAACTCTTTAATAATTCATGATGAAAATACAAAGAAAATTAATTTTTAATGAGTGTCTTTATATCTGATAAAACACGGCTAAATTTTTACCGCCAGTTTTACCTGGGAAAATCGTTAGAAAACCCAAGGATTATTAAAAAATGAATAGATCTGCAACAGAAGTTTTTGAAGCTGTTCAAAAAACTCGCAGCAGTGTTTTATCGGGTCTAAAAACATATACCTGATAAAACACTGCTGCTCGTTTTTTAAACATTACATAAATTTTGGCGTTCTTGGCTCTAGTGCCACGTTGCCTCACCTATCCCTGAATATTACTTGTTTCGATTCGTACTAAAAAATTTACTATTTGATGACACGGTGCACTTTCATACTTACTTGTTTTCTAGCGTTTGCATTTATATTAGGCTGAAAAGGGAAAATATTAAAAAAGTTCAGCGTTGACATGATCGTAATAGTTGGAGAAAATGCAAGGAAAATAAGGTAAAATGGAAAAACAAACAGACAAATCAAACAAAACAATACCACAGACTGAGCCCTCTTCGTTGTAGTTGTTGAGGTTGGTCTCGGTTCTGTTGAGTGTTTCTGTCAATGAGGTTGATAAGCAGACAAACAGGTTAATAAAAAAAATAACTGGTTAATAATTAAAGAGTATATTACAAAAAGAAAAAAAAAAAACAGAATTGGTTAAACGTGTTAACAATTTTGACAATGGTCGAAGACGATCGTGACGCCACCATCTAAGATCTGAATTCTTAAGTCATCACTGAATCAACACATTGTTTTTACATACTATGGTGGGTTCTGCTGTGCTGGCCGATGTTGGTTGGGTTGTTGCTGCTGGTGTTACTGTGGTAGGAGGCGGAGGTCCTGTTAACTGAAGTGAGATACAAGAACAGTTACCATAGCAACCCTTCTCATCATGTTACGTTTTCAAGATGATATCTCAAAATGTTTCTCCAAAGCAATTATGACTGTTAAAAACAGGACTATCCTCGACGTTGACTCAAAACTACTAACTTTCCTACGAAACCAACTCACTAGTGCTTTTTCCTCCGTATCTCAAGTTATTAAGTGTTTGATATCGCATACTGCTTAGGTCAATAACTTATTTACTTACTGGAATCATCTGATCAATCATGTGCACCAGACCATTGATGGCTGGAATGTCTCCATTAAGGTGAGCAACTCCATTGATAAGCACTTGTCCCTGTGTGATGATAACAAACAACCTACTGTTACAAAAACAGTGCTGATACTCCTTTACTTGAGACTAAACCGGATTGAACTTCATTTAAACCCCTGCTGGACAACTCCCCAGGGTATCTCAGGAACTCAAGAAGTGAGTTTCAAAAGAAACCGTGGTGCTACATCGGTGCGCAGTAGTGTAGCACTCAGTTTTCGTAGCCTGCCATTGTTTTGGTATTGAAGCAGCTGCTATTGGCTCTTTTGTCACCCGAAGGGTATCGAGCCAATTATGAGAGGAGTCGTTACCACAGCTGCTACAGGACCCTCGGAGGAAGTTTTTGAATAAATCATTGGTAAGATCACGCTGGCTGTGCATGAAGAAACTTGTGTGAGGTGAGATGAAGTGTGTCCTTGGGCACGGACCTATTGACCCTCTGATCTCGCCTTTCTATAATTGCTTGCTTTGTGTATTCTGCTCGTAGTGGACGTTGAACAAAGCTTAACATTCTTAGTAAAGGTCATAGCACCAGGAGTAAGCGGTCTGGCCTTATTCTGCAATGCGACCACTATGGGTAACCTTGCTCTTCCTCTTAATTCAATTGTGAGGAGCACATACTGTGTGGTTCTCCTTTAAGTAGGCACCAGACCTTATGAACTGAGCACTTACGAATTAACATTTTTATCTACATCTTACGTTCGACAGCATTCTAATAAGCAGTGTGGTCCCAGCCAAGGTGGTTACAGACAAATCGCCATTGAGGTTGTTCAGAGGAAGCCGTCCAATCAAGATGTGATTCTTCAAAACATGCATGCTGAACTTCTGTAAATACAAGATAAAGCAATTGTGTTGGTATTAAAAAAAAAACAAACCCTCAATGTGCTACTTTAATATGAAGGAGCCACACCCTCTCTCAAATCTAGACCACGCAGCCACCGGATTCAAAGGGGAAACTGTTGAGTTTCATCCTTTCTGGTCGGATCTGCCTTTTCTCCGAGTTACTAAAGAATCCTGTATAAAACCTCGACCAAAGTAAGTTCACAAAATAATGAACATTCAGACCATGCATCACGTTTTAACGATGGACTGCAAACACGAAACTATTAAGCTTATCACATTTTATGCCTCATACCTTGGCAACAACAGCACTGTTAATAGGCACAAAAACAGTGAAGTTCTTTGTAGGTTTCTGCAAGTCTTCATACAAGTTTAACGCCTCCTTACTCTTTAAGGACATATCGTACAGAACCTGTTGTCAAAACAAAATAATCTGATGAACTCAATTCAAGAGTCACCGGGTTATTCGCTGACTGAGGAACTTAATGGGGACACTACAAATATAATCAAATCAAATGTTGGTTTTTTGAAAGAGCAGAAAACCGGAGTAACGGGTCAAAAACCTCTCCAAGGAGAATAGCGAATCACTACTAACAAACCCTGCTCCCTTGATAAGGCAGTGGAGCGTCTAGTAACGGGACTATCCGTGGGTCAATGTGAACTTGCTTTTACAAACGAACGGGTCTCTCAGTTAAACTGAATTCGAACATCATCATATCATTGGCGAGTGCGGCAGGGTGAGAGAGGGCAATGTAAACAAGGAAAAAGTCTGTCGATTTGCGAAAGACTTGTTAGCACATAACTGGTGATTTCATGAAACAAAAAAATGTGCAAAACAATTTCCTTACCTTGAAGAACTCGGTGGCCTGTTTAGTTTCAAGAAGAACCTTGAAAGAAATTCAAACAACAAAACGCAAGTGAGTAACAAGTGATAAACTGACGATAACTGGAAGACACAAATCAAATGTGAACTTCATAGAAGAAATTAAGCGAAGAGATCGTCACGGTCGTTTGTGCCACTTATGTAATTGCTACACAACTGCAAAAAGGCCTCAACGGGATTTCAACCCATGGCATTGGCGTTACTAGTGCCACGGCCCAACCAACTGAGCTATGAAGCCTTCTGATCTATGGCAGAGGATCAATGTAAGACAATAATAATAATAATAATAATAATAATAATAATAATAATAATAATAATAATAATAATAATAAGCATATAAGACAATAAGCATACAAAAGAAATCATAAGTGAACAGTGCAGAAGTTATCATTTACACATAAAATGCTCAGATATCTGTACCTCGATAATAGTCCCTTCACAAGTGAATCCATCGCCAGCAAAGCCTGCTCGGCAGGAACACGTGACACTGTTACCTGGAGATAATCGTTCACAGTGTAGGTAAAAATCGCTGCGTGATATAATTGTGGTCAGTCAATTTCCAAATGCTAGAAACGACGAGTAGTTCAACTCTTGGGCGAGTTGGTCAGACTCTTTCTAACGGCGCAAATCTCAGCCTCCCCACTGAGTTAGCAATACTTACCAGATAGTATATTGCCCCTGTGATATGCGCCCTGTTGCTTTAGATGTAAAATTGAACAAGGTGAATGAAGGACCATGTACACTCTGAGCCACTGAGACGTACTTAAAATTCCCAAATACTGCCCATTTTAAGGGGTAGTAAAGATGACAAAATTACCATTATCAACGCAGCTCGCATGAAGAGAACATCCTCCATGGTTCTGAGCACACAGTGAGTTAGGTTGATGCGGCTGACATATCGACCCAACTTGATAGAAGCCAGCTTTACATCGACAGCGCTTTGTACCCTGGAAAGGAGAACCATTTGGTTGTAAAATTACTTGTTATTGCGAAGTCAGGGATGCGTGCAAACCCTACAGATTGCAGTTGCAGTATCCGTTATTTATTAAGCAGGATTTCGAGCGTAAAAATCGGGTAACAATAAGCGCAAGTAAGAAAATCCTTTAGAACTGCAAACTTCTAAGTTTACAAATTATGCAATAATACCCAGGATGAAAAGAACACCAATTTTATGCCTACTAAGGAAAAAACTCCATAAACGTTTGGGAATTACAGTGATTCAACTATAGATAGAGGCTCACCGATCCAGTAAAAAGACACGTGGCGTTGGCGCTACAGCCTCCGTTATCGGTCGCACACACATCAATAATCTCACAGTAGTACCCATCACCATGGTAACCAGGTTTGCAGGAACATCTCACTTGATTAACGGCTGTTTGGGAGCAGACGGCGAACACGTGACAGCCACCGTTATTTGCAGTGCAATCCACAGAGGGTGCTGGAAGAGAAGAAAAGAGTAAATTCCCACCAGGATTGGTTCCAATCTTGCTGTGAGAGTTTGACGATACAGGAAGAGCACTCGCGCCTCCCCACAATGAAACCTGGGTTCAAATCTTTGATGACGCCATGTGTGGGTTGAGTTTGTTGCTTGTTCTCTACCCTGCGCAGAAAGGTTTTCCTCAGAAGCACTGTGATAGACCAACACCCCATCCAGGAGAGAGTAGCAATAGGCCATTTCCGAATTGCTGTTTGCCTCTGGTTCAAAGCGAGTCTTGGTGCACAACCATTCAAATGCAAATGAGTTGTGTATTTTCATGCAAATCAATTTCATCATCATTTGAATGGTTTAGCACCAAGACTCGCTTTGAACCAGAGGCAAACAGCAATTCGGAAATGGCCTATTCTCTCAGTGGCTTCATGCAACAGAAACCCGGGTTCAGAATCTAGTCTCAAAGACTTGTTGGCTTCTTGTACGACTTCACATAACCAATGAAACGTGCCAACACGATGTATATATCATACCTGGACAAGAGCGGGAGTTGTCAACACATCTTTCACAAGCCGTGCCATTGTATCCTTGGTCGCAAATACATTCTCCGCTTCCTTGAAGCCCGTCCGAACACTGACCTCGCCTACTACAGGGCAACTGGATACCACCAGGGCAAGCTGTCATTCAACAGAGAACCCTGCTTAAGTGCGACAGAAAACGATTTATACACCCCCTTTCCGCCACCCATCACTTCCCACGAAAGTCAACAGAAATCCCGAGGGATTAGGAGTGGGGATTCAAAATCTAAAGTCTCGTAGAGAGGGGAGAGGCGTAGGGTAGAGTAGTGCCCCTAGCCACTTCACGCTACTTCAGCACCCAGATCAATTTAACAAGAGAATAAGACAATCCGCTTAGTCGGTGGCTTCTTGTTACTTGTAATGCGGATAACGCACCATGACTTACCCACACAGCTTGGCCCATAGAAGTTTGCACAGCATGTTTTGGCCTTCTTTCGCTGTAAACATATTGGCTGGCAGCCCAATAAATCACCATTGTACGTACAGCCATGATTCGTCGTTCCCTATTAATTGGAAACAGAAATGTTGAAGGTTTGAAAGTTCGCTTGAAACTTTAACAAGTCCGCTGTGCTGTGCTTGAGTTGTGTTTAGTGGTCAATCAAAATGCAAACTATTAGGGCATTTAAAGCAATTTCTTTTACGATGAAAGGTTTCGCTTGGATTTCATGAACAAAAGTGTTGATCTGTGTTTTCTCGTAATATGCAACACGGCATCTCACCGGCAGTGAAAGTAAGCTATACTCACAACAAGAGAAGAGTCGAATGAACAGCTTACTGGGAGAAAACAATTTCCACAATGACCCTAAAAAGATAATACAATCCACAAATTAGTGAAGTCGTAAAATACGAAATGGTTACCAGGGCCCGCTTCGACCATTTTGAGGCAATGACAATTTCTAGTTGGTTATAACTGAGAGAAAACACCGCTGCACGCAAGGAACAGACCGCATTCTTAAATGGCGGACAATACACTATTTTTTTTATATTTATGCAAATTAGCCTAGCTAGCCTCGTCAGCAACTGCTAAATTGAAAAAAAATTTTGCTCTAAAGTGAGGCTAGGAGGTGTAATTTACACGGACAAAAAAGAGCAATAAATCGGGCGCCCTTTTTGAATAAATTCTATACCCGAGAATATTTCAACTTTATGAAAATGTAGGGTGACATTTGAAAATCAATGCCGAGATAATAATGGCGACAGTGATATGATGACGAGGAACGGATGAATGAGCTGATGATGACGATGATGGTGATGATGATAACCATGCTGATGGTGCTGGGGATGAAGATGATATTTGTGACTACAGCTGTAGATGGTGCAAGTAGTATACGGATGTCTCTCGATAAAAAGGGGAGTAGCAGACAAAGAAGGCAAGTAACTTAACGAAAAAAAAAAAAAAAACATTAGGGCCAGAGTAGAGACACATTTACCGTAACATGTGATTCTTTTATTTCATCGCAATTACCACCAAATCCCAGAGGGACGAGCGCTTTATCCACTCCAAACGCTACACCACCATCAAACGCCACGTCTCTCACGATGAGCTTGCTGTCACCGTTCACATAAAGATCACCTTGTCCCCCTTTACAAGATACAAATAAACTCGATCTTCCTAAAGTCCTCAACTCCAGACCCGCTCCACTTCTCAGGAAAGACTGTGCACTAAAATCGGACTGAAACGAAAACCAGTTCCATGGGTTGATCAGTCAGTAACCTGCAGTACTTTTTTCTCGTGGAGAATATATATGAAATTTTCGATTAATGTAATGTCATGAATTGAAGTGCGACCATCGCAGTTAATGAAGCAACTTAAACAGCTGCACGAACTCGAAAGTGACCAGCACCCAGTTGGGTTGGTAGCTCAGATGGTAGAACAGTGTTCAGCGCAATCGCACGGTCACAGCCTCATTTGACGCGATGATCACACTTCAATTCAGGCCTCGGTTGTTCAAAGCCCGATTAAGCTTACCCTGGGTTAGAGTGAACTTTGATTCCAGTTTCTTTACAAATTCGCAAAGATTTTCCCGAAAGATTTTTGCTTGTCACTTGTGACTTACACTTTTCTTCCGCTTCCGTCTAAAACCGCTTTTTGAAAGCGTTTTCAGAGGGCGAAATTAAAACGTTGGTTAATTTTTAATCGAGGGTTAGCGTTAATCGGCTTTCGAACAACCGGGCCCAGTACTTTTTTTGTAGTGATGTATGGTATGCTGTAAAAGCTGGTTCTCACTTTTAAGACTGCCGGTGGATCATACATAAAATGAGTCAATTCAAAAAAAAGGTACATAGCATTATTTTCCTGTGGTGCTTTTAGTTCCGCTGTATACAACTGAGATGGTTCTACAATTTAATACACTGATTCTTAAAACATAGCCAAAAACTGTCGAAACTGTCAACGTTAATGCCATAGTTTTTGGCTACGTTTTAAGAGTCAGTGTATTAAATTGTCCAGTCCTTTAGCCTGATGAATTTCGTCAACAGTCAAGGCGGTTCCAACTTTTGACTCTACCCACGGTGGGTGAAATTCCAGTGTGAGCATTCAAATGAAAGCCCCTGAGCAGTACTGTCTTGTGATGCTGTTTTTATACGAACTTAAGAATCTGTGGATTAAATCCTAGAGTGTGACCATGCAAATGTATGACACTGAGATACTTTCATGAGATCATCTATAATCACAGTTAACTGGGAGGTTATCTGTTAGACAGCGGGTGATCGCCTAGCGCATGCGAGTCATTGCTGCAGAGGTTTGCCCTCGTGTTCATTCATTGCTGCAGAGGTTTGTCCTTATGGCTTGCTTTGAGTAGCTTTGCCATTTTTTGCCGTCTCATTGCCCCCTCCCACCCACCTCTTGGTTTTGTGATTGAACCTGCTATCGGGAAAGCTCTCTTCATGTTCATTATTCCCAACTGAGAGATCAGTGTGACAGGTGCCAGGGGGAGGTGACCCATGGGAGGTTGCCATGGTTACTCCCTTTTATTTGCATTTTTCCCACAATCATTTGCCTATTGCCTGCTTTGCTCTCAATTGGCACCTACCCTCCACTGAATATTGCTTATCGACAAGTTAACTTTAATGGTGCTTATGACACGGTATAAGGTGGAGCAGTTTTGATAACTAACCTGGACGTGCGTTACCACATGGTATTGCACAAATTGGATCAGGTCTGACAAATGCGCTGGGTCTCTGAGCTTTGTTGCGATATCCTTCGGCAATTCCCGGATGGCATCGTCGGTCGGCCAGAACATTAAGAGAGGTTTGTTGACTTGAACGTCCAGTCGTTTTCTTAATCCTGCCAGCTGCACGAAGAAAAGACCAAGGTAAGCTCTGAGGAGTTGGGTGCATAAATAGTGTCCGATACTTCCAATAACCATCCAAATTGTGTAAAAAAGAAACATGAACGTGTTAGTGAAAGGTGAGCTGTGATGTTGTGACGGTAGGAAGTGAAGCAGTTAAATCTGGTATCAACTGCGATGCTGAGGTAATAGAATTGGCCATCCTTACGAGATTCACTGAGAGCGATTTGCTCTAACGAATGGGCAACACTCGAAACGATACCTTTTGAATCTCTCCACCTCGATCTTATCAGCCGACAAATATTTTAAAAAACATTCTAGCAGCTTCGTCCCAAAGCCTCAACGCCCTTAAACGAAAGACGCGAGAAACTTGGAACGGCGCGACGTCTTCTTGAACAGCTCAAAAAGGCGACATCACATTCCACTGCGCACGAGGACGACTGGGAACGAGGCTAGCATCTTTTGATAAATTTACTTACCTCGACAAGCTTCACAAACTCTTTGTATCCAAGCGCGTTGGCCACGTCAGCGTATGAACCCTGTTGGCGTTAATCAACCAAGTTAGAAAGTAAAAACCGTCCAATGGCGTTCAATTTAAGGATTGCTTGTAGTGTTCCAACATTCTCTTAGTTTCTCTGAAGTTTGTCAAACTGTTGAATAATCAGATACCTACCTTGGGACTGCTTGCTGACGAGGGGGGTGGGGCAAGTACGCTATCCAACTTCATTATGACGCCATTCGATGCCTCGTACGCTCCAACTATTCTGGAAACATTTCCATAACTATCAAAAAAAGATGTCACGTTGCCCTGAAAACAAGAAACGAAATATGTCAAAACATACAAAAGAAAGAACTATCAACCACAAGGACAAAGAGACGTTGACATTCGGATTTTTTTGCCTGTATTGTCCACACAGCGGCCAAACGCATATCGACTATGTGTATCAAAGCAAAATTTGGAGCCTTTTATTAAGCTCTCAGCTTCCGCTGTGACGTTAAATGTAGGTTACTAGAGTATTTCTCGAAGGACTATCACAAACGAATAGCAAAACTCATCCAGATAGGAGGCATTATAACCAAATAAATGAAAGTCATAGCCGCTAGGATGGCTCCAGTGTCCTGTAGTTAAGTGGCAAAACATTCCTACTGGTAATCAGGAGGTTATTGGAACGACTCCTGTTGCCCGCCTCACTACCTTGAAAAACTATATCGTGTACGATACAGTTAAAGGAGTTGCAGATGACGAGTTTTTTTGAGATATCACCGGAAAGGTCCAGAGAGAAATACCGAGTTTTAGCTACTTTGGGCTATATTATTGACGGCAGTAATTGTACCTCTATTTTTACTGTTACACGACGTCCAAGCAAGGTTGTGAAGTTCGCCGAGTCACCACTCAAGGACTTGAGACTCGCGCAGCTAATGATGTGATGCTTCAAAAGCATTTCTTCCGCGCTTGCTGGTGAATTTACACTTCGACGCTACGAAGAGATTAAATCAAAACATGATGAACATTGATGGAAGAAAATGCGTACAGAAAGTCATGATACGAGAGAAAGACAGGGCTTCTCTGAACCTCCAAATCTTCTTCCTTATCGATTGTTAACTTGAGTTGCCTCCAGTCGAAGAGAACAAGGGTCGGGAACAAACCCGGGATGTTTCCCGGTTTAGCTAGCGTTTGGTGTCTCACTGGAAATTGAGACTTTCCAGAGAACACAGTGGTTAGCCCTTGAAAAGCCTTCAATCAACCCTGAGCTGCATAGTGCACCAGATTGCGCAAAATGTACCCGAAAGTCCCCTTTATGTAAAGGCTACAATGCTAGCGGCTTACAAGCAGTCACCGTCCAATGACGCGATCAACTGAACTCAGATAGGTATACAAGGATTACAACACAGACTGGCGAAACAAGTAGATGTCTAGCCTGCTTGAAACCCGTTTTACAGCATTGTGACTTCATGATTTGACATTTATAGTGACATTTACGGGGACATTTACAGTCTACAATCAAAGTGAGTGCATGTATTAGGACCACTACCTTTCGTGAACTTGATTTTGTTAGAGCAGCATTCACAGGCGCTAGAAGGTTGAAAAAGCCGTGGGAACCCAACAGCTTGTCCAGTCCATATTTCTGAAATCAGAAATGAAATCAGGAACAATTGCATCGACGCTAATACTTTTTTTCTCTCCTTGACGTGTCTGAAGGCAACAAATGAGACAGCTATCCAAAGAACAAGGAAAAAAAACAGTTTTCCTTTATTAAATACTTCAATTTACCATAAGAAGCCTGCTCATCTCGGACAATTGTGGATCAAGTTTAAGAGCCTGAAAAAACAGACAATCAAAACTTTCAATGTTGAGTCATAATCTTATAGTTGCTGTTTTTAAGATAAAATTGATACAAGAACAGTGGGCTCCTGGAGTGGGGAAAGGGATGGGTTGAGGGAGGTGACCAGATAGCGAGTTCTCTCTGGGGGATGGAGGCTGGGATTACAAAGAGGACCAGACAGAAAAAGAAAGAGCGCTTGCTCCCCCTAACCCATCCCCATTAAAACAAGCAAACTTGCTCACAAGCTTCATGGTGACTGGTAACTATCATGAAACGATGATCCGTACGCACGTCCCGACACTGCAGCCCGAGTTGGAATCCCATACTCTGCGTGACAATTTCGTGATTTGTGCTCGTCACGACGAGCGTTTTCAAAGGCGCACAAAGATTTATTGTTTACCTCTATTAAATCTCCAATGCAGGTGAATCCATCACCTACATAGTTCCCTTTACAGACGCACTTCCTCTGGTGTGGTCCTGTGTGCATGCAGTCAGCTCTGTCGCTACAGCCGTCATTATCCTGATAACATGAAATGATAACAAAGTTAGCAAGCCAGCCAGTACCTCATTCAGTTTGTAAGAAATGTGTAATTCAGCATGCCTTTGTTCTAACCGAGTGCGTTTTGTGCAGGTGCCACGCAGCTCTTTACAACCTCTAATCTCATTGGATCGATACAGGATCGGTAAAGGAACGGTATAGGATCGGCATAACATCGATATAGGATCGATCAAGGATTGTATAGGACGCAGCTCTGTTGAGTTTACGTAGAGGGTCCATTTTTTTTTTGTTTTGTTTCTGCTGTAAGTTTATTAGGGTCCACTGTTTTATGACCCAATCCTGAGGCCAGTGAGGCCTGCAGGTCCCTTTTTGGGGAGTACAATTAACCTTTATCTGATTATCCGAACCACTAATAGGACTTTCATAGGTTCGGTTGCTCCAAGGAGCTCTAGCAGGTTTCTTCCGAGTATTGCTAGGAATATTACTACAGAAATAGAGGATATTGCACGATGGCGGGAAGATACGAATTTTATACTCAAGTGACAAGAACAATATATTACGAGTGAGCACAGCGAACGAGTCGTTGTATTACATGGGGACCAATCAACTTCATTAAAATAAGATGGAAAAGGCGGGAATCGTGATGTAACTGAACTAGAGCATTTTTCAATTGTGTGGAAAGTAATTACGCGACCGTGAATTTCGTTTACTTACCATTTCACAAGGATTAACACCAACACAAGAGTTAACACCATCTCCGGAAAAATCTTTCTTGCAAAAACAGTTCCGCTAGCAAGAGAAGAAAAGAATTAAAACTGAGTTAAAATATACAAATATTCTGGCCATTGTTTCTGTTATCAAGCATGAATTATATATATATAAAAAAGAAGCTAATTTACCTTGTTGGGTCCAATGCTGACGCAAGTAGCATTGCCATGGCAACCACCATTTTTGGTTTGACATGGGTCGATCGCTGACACGAGAAAAAGAATTGAGAGAATGTTCCTTGGCATCGTAACGAGTTAATATTAAAACAAATATTTTAAGGTTTAAAATAACTTGATTCGCACCAAAAGTTTAACCAAGGATGTGTTAGGACATCGCTGACAAGTCTCTAGAGTACAAGAACATTTCGATGTCCATGGGCAGGAAAAAGTATAACAGTTCAGTTGCAAAGAAAAGCGATGTTAAGTGTTCACCCTGGTGAGTAATGAGAATAATGTTGTTTGCTAGAAAGTGACGGAGGCCATAGTTAGTAGAGGGGACTGGTTATGAAAGCCGGCAAAGTGTTGAGTTACCCCGTCACGTGACTTCGACCGTCCTCTACCGACTATGCACAGCTATACTCGGAAGAAATCCGAGTTCTTCTAACAGGAATGGAAACTATGACCATCTGATCCTTCAAATCCTACAGTGCACGTCGTAAGTCCTTGGGACACTTATCAAACAAGTGCATAAAACAAACCAACCCTAGCCTCCCCCGCTGGCAACTCCAAAGATAAGGCAAAGGAACTGGGGAGGAAGAAATGGAGAGGGACTAGGGAGAGAGAGGGGAAGGGGGCGGGGGGGGGGGGG
>BLFK01000093.1:1256358-1268245 GCA_014634185.1 Astreopora myriophthalma | reverse complement strand
ATATATATATATATATATATATATTTAGCCTTTATACTTATTTATTGATTTAATTAATTAATTAATTTATTTATTTATATGTATTTTATAATTATTCTGTACACAGCTTCAATGCAAATAAGTGACACCTTTTTTAATTCTGTGTATAATAAAGTTATTATTATATTACTATAATGAAATCGCAAAGTGTGACCATCCAAATGAAAGCTACTGCGCGGTACTTTCCTGTGATTCTATTCAATACGCTGTAAAAGCTGACTCTCATCAGTTTCAATTTCGTGAAATAGAAACTGAACTGTAACATTCATGTTCTTCAGGATTTCAGGTCAATAAAATAAACAACATGATGGCCACGACTTTCGACTTGAGTTTTTTTATCACGGGGAAACATGGCCGAACAATCACGTACAAACAAGACCTCGCGCTCTAACCTACCACTGCGCAAGCGCGCCCTATGTCATTTCGTTGCAAAGGGAAACCACTGTCCCGAACAGTTCAGATGAAACTTACTCAGGAGGACTTTCTTGCCATGATAACGGTTTCTTAGGTAAACAAAACAGAGATTGCACAGCTTAACTCGTCCGCCTAGTTGTAGAAAATCACTTCTTAACTTACTCCTTGGTATATCTTTCTATTGCAGTATCTCGGTAGTAGAGGTTCAATGTCGTCCGGAATGAGAAGGCTGTTCGAGACATGGAGCACTCCATCACTGGTGAGGACGTTAGACTCGATCACATACGCATCTTTACCCAAACTAATCCTACCCTGTAGAAATAAATAAACACTAAACAAGCGGCTGGATCATAGACTAAATTTGTTGGGGACTTTTCAATCACCTTTAATCAGTCACAAATTCATGGGTTTAGGGCGTAGGCACTCGTAATTCCCACAACTAACAAATAGAGAGGTGAGTTTCTGAAGAAAAATTGACGCTTAACTTGCTTACCCTTGAAGTCAGTTTGATCACCAAGGACTCTCCTTCCACAGATCTAACACTGCCACTGTATACCAGGTCTAAAACTGAGAACTGAAACAGAAACAAAACTGACACAACAGTTATACTAACTACAGCTATCGCTACAGTGTATCAAAATTGCAATCATCGATTTTCAATGACAGTATCGGTATCGTTATTGAAACAACTATCATCAGTAACAATTGAAATTACCCGCTGCCTCTGTCATTTGAATTTGGGAGCAGCTTTAGCAACGAGGAAGGCTACAGAAACGACAATGGGAACGCCACAAAACAACAGGAAAATTAGTATAAACAATCGCTCTGCACGCGACGTTGAATATTTCGTTCTCTCTCCAAACTTGACCGCCGTTCACACAAGTTTCATTTTTCGATAACAGACACACATTTTATCCGTTGAAAGAGTTGAAATAATCGCGAAATGACTACAATAACGCAAATTTCCTTTCGGAGTCTACGTTTCGTTGCCGTTGCTGTCGTCGCTGTTAAAGCTCCCTTGAAGCGACATTCACCTCGTATCCTTGCCTTCTCTGGGTTGTCTGCACGACATCCCAAGAATGAACGAGAAGCTAATGCCTCGTCAGTCATACCGCTTTATTAAGCTTACCTTGCCAGTCAGGATGTGGTTTCTCAAAAGCGATTTCATCTTTCTTCTACCCTGTGGATATATTCGCATTTTACAATTAGGAAATTAGGAAATCCATCCAAGAAAGCCCAACAACAAGCCACGAGGTCCCTTACAAAGGCCACCCTCCAATGGTCAAGAGCCTTACAACGTTGGCCAGATCACGACACCGGGGAAAACACCCCCAACTCCTTCCGAACAGCGTGTGGGTTCCCAAATGTCCCCGCTCTGTTTTCATGAAAAAGTGATGTGAGACGGGGCCAAAGTCACAATACAATGGTGCCAACTGTTAGAAAGCAGTGTAATCTGCGTCAGGATGAAGTCAAACAAAACAAAACAAAACAGTACTTTCTGATTCATACTTCAGTAGTGTCGGCCAGAAATCTCATAGTGCTGTTGTCCACTCTGTCAAAAGCCGAATTTACCGGTACCAAAAGGGTGTACTGTGCTCCCAAAGCATTCAGCTCTGCAGCAATTCCCGAGGACTGAAAGACAAAAGGAGATTGTCCACACAGATACCATCAAGCTCCTTCAGCGGACCTGGTTAGGGGGTAGTTTAATTGTTTTTAGGGTACGGGTCAATTTCGAGAACCTGAGCGGAAGTCATCTCTAGAGTCAAGTGACTTACTCACTGAGCGGAAGTCATCTCCAGAGTCAAGGGACTTCCTCACTGAGCGGAAGTCATCTCCAGAGTCAAGTGACTTCCTCACTGAGCGGAAGTCATCTCCAGAGTCATGTGACTTCCTCACTGAGCGGAAGTCATCTCCATAGTCAAGTGACTTCTTCACTGAGCGGAAGTCATCTCCAGAGTCAAGTGACTTCCTCATTGAGCGGAAGTCATCTCCATAGTCAAGTGACTTCTTCACTGAGCGGAAGTCATCTTCAGAATCAAGTGGCTTCTTCACTTGACTCGGAACTTCGCTCAAGTTGTCGCGACGTCAGTCAAAAACATCAATAGTCCTTCTTAGAACTACGCTCACCCGGACGATCAAACTACATCAAGGTATGTCACTCTCGGGTTCAAACCATTTTCTATGTTGTATTTTTATATGATGGAGAATAAATGAAATGTCATACATTTGAACCGGGAATAAAATGATTTGAAGTTAGAGTGATATCGCAGTTAATGGAGCAACTAAAGCAGTTGCATAGAAACCCTTTGTTTAGGTCCTTTAAGAAAACGTACTGTTCTTCTGGATGCTGATTGACAGCTGAGAGGATAAACGAGGATAACAGTTGCACAAGGTTTAACCTGCTTTTCGCTCTCGTTTGCTCTAAAACACAGGTGCGTTCTCTGCAACTGGATCGACTCTGTCGTGCTTTCATCGAGTTTAACCCAGCAAAAATTTCCCGTGAGAATCGACTGACAAACATTTTCTACCGTATGGCCCACGCACAAAATAATTTGCGGTCAGCAGTTGTCGTAGATGCGGAGTTGGCGCTAAAAATATACGCGATGCGACACGCAAAACGACAACTCCCGGCGGCGGACTTCGGTAAGCTTTCGCGCTCTTTTGGCGAAAGCGTCGACAGTTTAATACACAGCAAAAGAAACTCTTATCAGAGCCGGTCCTCGGGCAACTCTGATCATAATTTGTACAAGTTTAAGTCCCTAATTTTCCAGACACAGTTTACCGCGCTATTCAGTAATACGTTGCATTCAATACAATTGGTTTGACTGCCCCAAGTGGTGCGTAGACTGAACAGCAAAACGTTTGGAAAAAGGTAATCAGAACAGAATTATATCGAGGCAAAAGTTTTTAACTTCAATTCTACTTTATGCCCCTTTTTTCTTTTGCGTTATTTAGTAGTGAAGAGACATGTCATACCTGCAATAGTGACGCAAAAGTCGAGAATCTACTCTCTCCATAAAGAACTTGAAGAGACGGTGTCTGAAAGAACACAAGAGAACAACTCCCTTTGATTACTGCACAAACCTTAGAAAAGCAACATAGTTTTCGAGCAAACGCCTACCCACGTATCTACCTCATGAACCCAAACAATGCGGCACCACAGTTAAGAAACTACAACAAACTCCCAATTCATCAAGTAAAATCGGCTGAACTGTCTGTGCTGATTGGATAGTAACAGCCTCAGTTTTGCGCGGTGAATTTTGAAAACCCTTATTTCGTACGCGCGATTGCGACAGCTTTCTAAAAGATGCGTCTTTTTATGATGCTTTCACGACCACAATAGGAAAAAGACAACATGACATTGAACAACGCAACTATCTCACAATCGCCAGCAACTTACTGAGCTTGTTTCATGATAGTCTCCAACGTGCCACATGATTTTGTCAATCACATGTATCATCCCGTTGCCAGCCAATAAATCAGGGAACAGCACCGATGCGTTGACAAAATGTCCATCCAGTTTGAAGTACATAACATTCTGAAAGAAACACATAGCCAAATCTCAAAGGGTTGAATAACCACAGACACAATTGCAATTTCGTTGGATCTAATTTTGTATTTGGTTATTTTCTTCTGGTCTTCTCTATTTCTTGGTTCGTACCTTTCACCAGGGCTGGTGTTGATGTCACGATGATTTCACGTGTGACCATTTACAGCCGAAATCCAAATCCGTTCTTAGTAAATGTCCCACGATATTTATCGGAACAGTGAAGCCCAGAAAGTTGGGTTAACTTTGTGAGTGGATGTCCGGATAATTTTACGACCACTACAAGTTTTTGAAGCCGATTTAAAAACTCGCAATGCGCATGCCCGACCGCAAACGTTACTCGACCTCAACTTTACGCACAACGTTGTAGCGCTGAAAATCGTCAATACAAGTCGTCAAAACTCTGTATTGGGAAATGAAAATCAGCGTGTTTCTGCCCCTTAAGTTAGTAGGCTGAAAAGCAATGCGTACTAAATTTCAGAAATGAACAAAACATTGACAAAGATTAAGACGAAATGAACGAGCGCAGTTTTTTACTGCACAGATCACTCTCGTCATCAGAGCCTCAGACCCGAAGAGTGTGGGAAACTTTATTCAAAATCAAAATGGCGTCGCTATTGAGCAACGCGTTAGGCACGCTTCAGAAGTGTTTGAGATTTTACCCACATGTTTCTATTTTTCTTCCCTCGCATGAAAAGTGTTCTGCATGTGAACTTGCCGCGAAGGAACCAACGGGATACGCTTTCATTGTTCTTCAAGAAAACCAATGAGAGAAAGCCCTGTCTCAGGGTTCCCCAGAGCTCTTCTCCCCTCAGTCATGCGCAAAAGAGAAGAGATCTGGGGTCAGACTGTAGAGAGAGGTTAGCATAAGATCCTATCCGCCACAGCTCCTCAGGACACTTTCTGTCGTTTACACGCTCTAATAATCTCCACCTTAAGCCTAAAGCCCCGGCTAAATGATAGGTGGGGATTATTTCATCGTGTAAACGACAGAAAGTGTCCTGAGTATAGGGTTAGGGGTCTAATTCCATCCTGACCTGATATTCCACTATTCTTGCATCGATTCCCTGTAGCGTTGTCACTTGTCCAAACTTTTTCAGCGTAAATGAGTCTAAATCACCAGCTATCAAGTGACGGCTGACAAAATGCGAGGCCATATCAACAGTGGCAGTTAATTCAATTTTCTGAGAAAACAAAACGAATAAAATCAATGTGTTGCGAGAGTTTGTACCTTGCTCCTTCTTTTTACTGCCCACGGCAACACTTAGCCCTTTCACCAGTAAAGTTTTTCTTTATCAATCTTCCGCAGCCACGAGCTCCTTGTAATCACTTGCACGAAAGGCACGCCGCGCACGGACCACGCGTATTTTGTCACAACTACACGACTCTTCAACTAAGCAAACCAATAGGCTATTTGCATGCTGGCGCCATTTTACTACAGACGAGAGTGCTTTGTAAAGATGCTTCCTGATGCAGATTGACAACTGAGACAATTGGTAAAATTTGCCTGACAAGAGAAGCTACTCACTGCATTCTGGTCTTGGTAGTAAAATGACGTCATCATGCAAATGGCCTATTCTGCTTGCGGAATTTGATTCTATAGTTTGAAGTAAATTCTTCCTTTGTGAATTTCTGCCTTTCGATTTCAATGGCAAGCGACTTGTCTCTCCGCTGTTTTCGTTCATTTCCCTGGGAGTAAGATCGGTTATACGCAAGGGAAACCACCACTTTCCTTAGTAAAACGACATAGCTGACTCAAGTAATCACGACTAATGACTCTGCAAGTGTACTAAAAACTCTATTCTCACTGCATACATAATTAGCCTGTCGCACGGGAAGACCTAAGTTTTCCGAATTCCTTCATGCTATACTTGCGCGATGCTCTCATGATGCATTGCGGCCTTTCGTTTCAAATACCGCTGTTTTCGTTCACCTTGTGGCCAACTCAACGGAGTTCGGATAAGATACGTGTGGTTTTCGCCCCACCCATCTCCCCTGGTGCCGGTAGGCGCTGCACCCAACATCTGGCACACCTCTTGCCCTGGCAATCGCAGGTTTCCTCCCATAACTTAATCTCCCGTGTCAGGGCAATTGTGTGCAGTGAGAATATTTTACTAATCTAACTTGGAGTGCATTATTTTGGGACTATTCTGTTTATTCCTATTCCGGTTTAGGACTAGAGTTGTTTTCAGTTGAGTGTCGTAAAACCCAAACCAAAGCATCTTGTTGTGAAGGGAATAAAACCCTTGGTTTTATTAGCCAATCAGAATGCAAAGTCGTCGCCAAGCGCGGGAAACCGAGAGAGACTTTGATTTGTGATTGGCTGCGGATTCTCTTCACAATGTGATTGGCTCTGTAACTGATTTGATTTTGGTCTTATGACACTCAACTGAAAACCGCCATAACCCAGTTGATACCAAATATGAGCGCACGCGCAGCACACACTCATCGCCTCATAATTTCTTTTACCTGTTCATGGGTCAAGTTCGCAAACGCGCTGTCCACCATTAGGAATAAAGTAAATGGCCCTGTGCCTGACAGAGCTTGGTGCACAAACGAACCAGTCAGCAAATCAATAGCAGTTGTTAGCTGTCCTTTCAGCCCATCTGGGCCTCCCACGTTTAGCTCTTTTACTCTCTGCCATACGAAGAGAAAGAAAATGTGTTAAGGGTTTGATCTGTCGGTTATCGCGGATGCAAAGGCGGCGGGCAAGAGACGTGGTTGTATGGGGACCTGACATCAACACATTCATGGTTTAACAACCTTTTGAAGGAAACCAGTCCAGTGTGACATGAACCTGGTAAACTCGATGATTCGTACAGGAAATTTCAAGCGCAACACACCCGGGGAACACAACACAAGTTATAAGCGTTTGTTGCACGCGGAGATATCCCCGTAGCGATGTTACACGCAATCAACTTGCAACTGAACTGGTTGTTGTAAAATCGCTAAGTGCCTAGAAAACAAAAAAATCAATAGAGTGCTTCAAAGCTGGTTGAAGTGCCAAGTTTAGACCTCAGTAATCCAAAGAAATGGGCTAAACAAACTGCTTCAAAAAGCCGAAAAGCTACACGCCCTCGTTCCTCATTTACGAATTACAAAGGGCATAGTTGACAGAGGCATTTGTCTGGGATGACTCAAGGTTTACCTGAAGAATGTTCCCATAACAAACGGTTCCATTTCCTCTGTAGCCTTCTTTGCAGTCGCACCTTAAATTAAAAATTGAACATGTCCTTGTTGGTATGTCTGTGTGTGTGTGTTCTAACTAATCGAGTTCTAACATCCCGATTTCAAAAACAAGTCAAGAGCTTAACAAGAAATCTCCACAAAATGGAAAACCAATCGGGCCATTTGGTCTTTTCGAAGAGGAGCTTTTGTTTGGCAAGCTGAAAACACACATACAAACAAACAAACAAGCACACAAAGAAACCAAGAAAAAAAAATGCACTGATTCATATTTTCGTTGACGCAAATAAGTAATCACCAAATATATACCGGTTATAATCCTTCCATGTCGCCCCCCCACCCTTTCCCCGCCCCCAGACACACCCACACACAAACACACTCCCTCTTCCGCCCGGAAAGGTAATTGGCGCGACAACAATGCAATCACACCTCTTAGTTCCAGGTTCTTCCATTGTACAATTTGCATTTACGTCGCATCCGCCTCCATTTTCACAAAGGTTGATCATAGCACAACCAGTCCCACTGGTGTAGTTTTGAAATCCTGGGCGGCAGCTACAGTTGCTCTGCGAAAGAAAAAAACAACAGGTTCATTTCTAACATATCAAACATAATAGAACCCGAGATGTTTGTCTATGAATTAGCACAGGAGGCGCGCTGTTCCGGGATTTGAGTCCCAGTTCCGCCGCGCTCCCATTCTCCCCAAAATTGAAAGTGGATGGGAAGAAATGGAACGTAAGCAGCTGACGTTGCTTTTAAAAGGTGCAGAGCATCGTCCATGGGCAAACAGCTCTGTGAATCTCGCGCTCACGGGAAGCACAATACGATCAGCCTAAACTTGTTTTAAGTTAGGAACCGGAAATTATTGTGGCGACTGGGAAGGAAACATGACTGCGGATGTATCTTGACAATTCAATCAAAAACAGAGCATTTTCTCTAAGTAGCAGGTACCCGTGGGTCACCCTGCTAGCAGAGCCTTTCTTAACTCGACGAGAAGAGGAATACTCTTAGAATACTCGTAGAAATATTGTCACGTCTTTATTGATTGTGCGCAAGGTGTTGCTTGGAGATTGTTTGGAGCTCATCGACTTTTAACAGTGGGCTCAACTCAGGTGAGCAGGGGATACTAGTGCAATGGTGAGAGCATTCGCCTCCCACAAATGTGGTCCAGGTTCAAACCCTGGATGATGCCATATGTCGGTCGAGTCTTCTTGTTGTTGGTTCTGTACTCTGCTCCCAGGGGGTTTTCTCGGGCTGTTCCCAGGGATTTTTGCCAGGCTGCTCCCAGAGGTTTTTCTTGGGGCACTCCAGTTTTGCCCTCTCTTTAAATTCCAATTCGATCTCAATTTCTTTATCTCCCTCCTTCTCTGGGGAGTCAAGAGAGGCAATTGCTCACAGGGTTTCCTCAGTAGACTGTACTAGAAAATTGTACCACAATTAATTTAAGTTAGCTTTGTGTCACAAAACATTACACCAAGAACACATCTGCCACTTGACAGCATTTTCTTGTAGTCAAAGGTGTGGTATTGTAGATACTGTAATAATTATTGGTGTTAATTATACCTGCACTGTTGCAATAACAAGAACAAGAACAACAAAAACAACAACAACAATAATAATAATAAGTATATAATAATAAGTACAATAATAATAATAATAATAATAATATGAATAACAAACTTTGTGTCATATTACTTTTCCAGGTTGCAGGTAGTTACAAACAGTGGAGTTAGTTGGGCATCCACCATTTTTCCACTGACAAGGATCAATTTCTGAAAACAAAAACGAAAAATGAAGGCTTCAGTAATTTCCAGTGACATTAACTGTCTTTGCTAAATCTCCCTCGTGATCCTTTTGGACTATCAAATTACTTTGCAATACTTATTTGAGCAATGAATGGCAACTCACCAACACATACTGTCCCATCTCCAGTATAACCAGTGGCACACGTGCAATTGTGCTTTCCAGGTCCAAGATAAAAGCAGTCAGAATTATTGTGACAGCCATGGGTATTTTCAAGACAATGATTGATTGCTATAGGTAAAGGAAAACAATTAACAATGTTCAACAATACATGATTTGATGTCAACAAAGTGGCAATAGAGAAATCGTCAGAGTAGGGAGAAAAAAGAGTTTAAACGAGAAGGAGAAGGGGAAAGGAAGAAAGTGTGCAAGAATGATCAAGAAGAAAGGGAATGGAGAAAGAGTGAGAAATGGAAGAAAACCAGAAGGGATGAAAGGGTGAATAGAAGAGGAATAGGGAAATGTAAAAAGGAAGACGGAAGGCAAGGCACAGGTTGGAAGAAATAGGTGGCAAAGGTGGGAACAGGAAGAGAGGACATGAAGGAGTGATGTATCCTACTGTCTCATTGCTCGCTCACCAGTGCATGTGTTACTGATGTTCCTGTATCCTGGGTTACACACGCATGTGTCAGTGCCATTGATTTGAAAACAGCCTGCATTTGCTCCACATGTTAGATTCTTGGTACAGTTTGGCAATCCTACAAAATAAAGTAGTATCTTTGTGACAGATCCAAGAGCTACCACGGTTGCATCGAGCAAACTCGAATAAGGGCATGGATTTCAACTCCTCTAGTTGCACAGGCTACTCACACAGAGCACCAGCCTTCGGTACCTTCAAAATAGAATGATATCCCTTCCATGGGTAACTTACGTATATTGCAGTCCTGCCCAGTGTATCCTAAATGACAGCTGTCAGCTTTACAGTGTCCCAATCCATAAAATCCACTGTCACACTCACCATAAAGGCAGGAACAAGCTGGAAAAATAAGGTTTAGCAAGATTAATAGATTCCATATGTTGTGTGTTAAGGACAACAGGATGAACACAGAAACAGGCCTGTTTTCAATGAAGTGCCTTCATTTCTTGCATCGGACTTGCAAAAATAATGATATTGGAAGAAGTTAGGTGCAGTTTACTGTTCTAAATTTAGCTAAAATTTGATGAAATAGCCAAAATATGAAAAAATAGTTACTAACAATGGTTATGCATACAGCCCTTAAAATGTTTTAGGGTCTAATATTAAAATTACAATACTAGGATTAATGTTGGCATAGCAGTATTGAACCCTGACGTAATGACATTGTCTTTCAGTGTTATATTTGGACTGCTTTGAGAATAAACATCCTTGTATTATCACTGTGGCTGGCCACACCCACACTCACATGTAGGAACTTTCTTTATGTATTCAACTGGGTGTGTTTGTGGTTGAACACTCAAGAATTCAAACACTGACTGATGATTTACGTGAGGCTGCTTTACTGTGTTCCATCCTTGCTACTTACTTTCATTGCAGTGACTGCCAAATTTGTTGGAATCTGTGCAAAGTTCACAGGCAAATCCTTTAAAGCCATCCTAATAAGAGCAGAAATTGAACAAAAAAATGTACAGCATTATTTATAACCAAAATGGAATTTGTAGTTGATCCCAAGCCATAAGACAGGAAAAATCTTCAAAATTAAGCCCATTTAGCAATACCACATTTCACTTGTTTCAGTTTCAATTTAATTAATTTGTTACATCAAGGTGTTTATTATAATTATTGATTCCATGATCTGTGGCAGTTTGTGTATCTGTGATTCAGGCACACAGAAAGCTGGCATGTTTCATGCCGGTAGTTAAGAGAATTATCTCACCTGGCAAGTGCATGTTCCATTCCCACTTATTCTATCATTACAGGAACCACGCCCACTGCAAGACGGTACACCAGGACAAGCTATGATGGAAACAAGTGAACAATGACTTAAGATTAACTGCTGAAAATGATACAATATTCGTCATGTCCCTGCCAAGTCATTTTGAATCAGTTCCTGCTGGATATCCTGTGATACAATTGAAGAGCTGGGGCCAGTTCCTGAAAGGTGTAATGACTCTATTCCAGGGATAAATATGCCTGATTCCAGCACATTTACCCCTGGAATAGAGTTATTACACCTTTCAGGAACCAGCCCCTGGGGCATAAAGTATAAATTATAGTGGATTTCTTGAAAATACAAAACAAAACAAATAAAAGAAAAAAAAAGAAAGAAACAAATAAATTGCTTTAAAGTGGCTCAGACTTTGCACATGGCCTTGAATCCACCGAGAAATCATTGCCCTTGTGTTTTTCCTATCATTTTGTTCCTCATTTTCAAGAAATTAGCAGAAAAAACTGCTCCCCTCTAGACCCCCTGGGAGGTGTGCTAATCTCCTTGTTTGCACAAACGAAAGGTTTCCTTCATTTACAATTCAACAAAAGATTTCAAAGATTGAAAAAGCATTTTTTGCATGGCTAATTTCATAAAGACAAAAGGCAAACAAAATAAATAGACAACAGAATAATGATTACTTGGTGACTTGGTGACTTGAAGGCCACATACAAAATACCAGCCACTTTAAAGCGGTAATTACAGTGTTCGTACTCTTAACAGCTTTTCAAATTCAATGACTTTCCAGGACCTTTTCCATGACTTTTACCAGTTTTCCATGACTGAAACCTAAGTTGTCACTTTCGAAAACTGTCAAAATCATGCTTGTTTTGGGGTATTTTCTGACATATAACTCGCCTGTATTTTACTTTGTCCTTGCTTCGACATCTGCAATAATTTACCTACCACATATAACTATAATTACCGATAATTAAATTCCACAACTTTCCAGGCCTAGAAACTGAAATACTAAAATTCCATGACTTTCCTGGTTTTC
>BLFK01000093.1:1234558-1236082 GCA_014634185.1 Astreopora myriophthalma | reverse complement strand
TGTATACTTACAGTTTTACAACTGAATTCCTCCAGTCCACCACCACGAGATCTCAGGACACAGAGACGAACAAAATCTCCATATCTGAGACCACAACAAATTAAATGCATTATTTTTGAATGATAGTAATTACTGACATGTATTTTTGTACCCTGAAATTTTGGGCAAACAAATTTGGGTAGCTGTGACTAAGAACTAGTAATGTTCTGCACCTTGTATTCATGTAAATTTCCTCAGCTTCTAACACAATTGAACAGGAATCTTTCACCTCTTCAACAAGCCTGTGAACAATCCACCATCATTTTAATAAATATAATAAGAGCTTAAGAGCTACAGTCTACATTCCCATCTTTCTTTGACAGTAGGCATACAATAATTTTCATAGCAATCACTTACTGGCAAGAAACCTAAAGACAGAGAGTGTGTTTGGTGTACAAATGCAAGACAGGGACAGCCAAAATTAAGCAGGTGGGCATTTTGCATAGGAAAAATAATAGAAAATAATATAGTATTATAATAAGCCCTACCTTGTAACATCCATGGACCCAGCACCAGCTTTAAAGAAGTCAGTATCCTCAAGTATATCAGGGTTTGCCAAAATACCAGCCCATATTTCCTGGAAAACAAAAATATGTCATCATGACCATGAAGTAAACTTGTTAAATAAAATTAACATAACTATTTATTTCAAACAATACAGGGCAATGAACCTCAATAGTACACCAGAGGAGGTCAGTCATGTTACCCGGAGTTTTGCTTCCATGTCTTTCTCGTCCTCACTAAGCTCAATAGCCTCAGCAGCTTCCTCCATTTGTCCAAACTTAGCTGCTTGGATCATACGCCCATCTTCAAGTTGCAAAGTCTTCACAGTCAACTGGCAACAACAACAACGACAATTTAATCGCATCATTAGGGACGTACATGTAGGACGGCAATACCAGCGGCAACAACACTAAACAACAAGCTTTAATGAGCAAAACAATGGCTCTGCACATCCGTTTTGAAGTTTGGTACATTTTTTCCTGTTCTCTGCCAATCTAACATTCTCTGCTAATCTAAGAAAACATGAGCACACAAGTACAGAGAATTTCTAAGTTTAAACACAGTTCCTCCCAATTCAGTTCCTAAATAATTCTGATAGTTCGCAGAAGTTGAAAGAACTGGAATATTCAAGAAAAAAAAATTGAAAAACGTAAAGTTGCAATTTTCAAATGGCATTTTCACGGACATTGCCATTGCAGATCTTAAAGTTCCTAATGATCACTTGACTCCGAAGATGAATGAAGATGTCGAAATGTCAGTCGAAATGTTGTTGAAATGTCAGTTCAATCGAAGTAGTTCCCACTGAGTTATTTTAACTGACGGTGCTTTCAACAGAAAAGTCTCCCATAACTTTCTTGATTAACACTCAGAGGTAAAACCAAAAATGTAAACAGTCATTACAGTGCAGTTTGCTTGCATGCAGAGACGTGCCCAGTGATAAGTGTGAGCATTGTGCTCATTACACTGTAGCTTAATTCAAGT
>BLFK01000093.1:1169558-1227058 GCA_014634185.1 Astreopora myriophthalma | reverse complement strand
ATAATGCTCAAGGCTTACCTTGCCGCTTCCCTTGTACCATTGTTTCCAGGCTCACTCTCCTGAAGACACAGCTCCACTGAATGACCACAATGCTGAGGTGAGAATCTAAAGGTTACATGTATTTAGAGAAGTACTCTATTTTGATATGAGCTAAAACAGTTCAATGGAGAAGCTGGGCCAAAACAGGATGAAAGACAATTCAACTGAATAGTGAATTTCTAGTATTTACTTAGTTTTATCACTTGCCATTTCTACTGAGGCTAGGGGGTAGGGGAAGGTCTTGGCAGCTCTACATGAAGAATAAATTTCTACACACATTGGATCCACTCAATCCTCAGCTTTGTTACAAAGGGAACCTTGAACTCTACTGGGACCTTCCTCTAGACCTGGAAATAATGTTGGTTGGAGACATGCAACATTACAATCAGATTCTCCTTACTTCAAACAACGCATTTCTGGAAGAAAACTTGGGATACTTTAGTGATTGATCAACATCTACTTTATTTGGTTTGAAAATTATTTCCTTTAATCTTTTTCTTGTGATCTCAAAAAGCTGAGGATAAACTGACGTCTAGACCAAAACCGGATCACGTCGATTGTGTGCTGTTTTTTTTAGAATTCAGTGTACAAAGGTTGTCGGTTTCAGCAAATACCTTTGGAGATAGGAAAAGGAGTTTAATTAAACTGACAAAAACTTTAGCTAAAAATGTGGTGATTACCTTGTAGAAGGAAAATAATGATCAAGGTAAAAGCACACTGTTAACACTTCACTTCACCTCTTTCAAAAACGCTCACGAAGTTTTAGACGTCGTGCAAAACGGGTGCACTTCAGAAGGTGTACTTTGACCTTTGCACGCAACTCGATTCGGCATCTCCGATGGCCACGGTTTTATCGATTTCATCGTCTGAGCTTGATCTATCGTCAGTATAACTCCATATGATGAAATTCGCCACCTCTAACAAATGTTTGCTCTTCATGACCTGCAAGAAAATGAAGTCAGTTTGCCTCTGATCTTAAGGGGAGCAGTCATATCCGGTATCAGTTTCGTGCCGAGGCACTCGTCCCAGACTGTCTCAGCCAAGACGAACGTGCGCGTCCCTGAACCAAATGTTCCTTCGTCGTCTTCATCAATCTCGTTCCCAGAGGCCACGTTCCCTTCACCGCTGGTCAAGGGAATGTGGCCTCTGGGAACGATATTGCGTTTTCATAATAAAAGGAACATAATGACAGGGTGGCTTGCAGTTATGGCCGCGTGAATTAGTCGGCATCAGAGGCTTCTTGGGAGTTTTAATTAGGAGATTATTTTGTTTCACACACGAGATTGCTTGAACGTCTGTATTTTGATAACATAATTTGGCGAACGAATCACATGAGGGCAACCGCGGTAAAGAAAGAAGATTTGCTATTTTGCTTCCCCACTCAAACTTTAATCAAGAGAACATCAGACCATTAAATAGCTACGAGCTCTAGCCCCTTCTTTGAACGTATTTAGGAGATTATCTGTCTTGAGAAGAAGCTAAGCTCACAACCCAGTCAAGTGATTAACTCTGACGAAGGAAAACACCCAAACGTCAGCTTTTGTATCTCTTACAGTGCCGTAACAGGGTTAAATTTATTGGTGGGGTGGGTGGGCGATACATCAGGAGCGCCGAAGGTGCGAATTTCGGGAGGGAAGGTCCGGAGCATGCTCCCCCGGGGGAATTTGGAAATATACATGGTCTCTGAAATAGCCTTCTAAGGGCCAATTTACACAGTACGACATTGCTGCATACAACAAGCTTGCGACAGGCCTACGACACAAATTGTTTCGTGTAAAATTTAATCAAACCTACAACTCGCTTACGACTGTCGTGTACGTCACAAAAAATGTCGTAGGATTTGAAAACATGTTTTAAAACTCTACGACAATCGTAAGCACAGTCTGTGCTCAATAGCGAGAGTTATACACGATTTTTTATGTGACACGAGCAGGGCGCACAGAAGAAATCACATACAACAGTTGTAAGCAAAAGTTGTACCGTGTAAATCGGCCCTAAGAGTAGTTTCCGGCAATTTTTAACTGACTAAGACTTGTCTGTCAAAATTATTGGGAGAAAGGGGCCGGGGCCTCCAGTCCCTCCCCACGCTAGGCCCTGTCTTAACGGAGGTCAATTAACCACCTCAATCGATCAAGAGTTGATACCAGATTTCAATGGCATTCTCTATCTATGTAGCACCCGTTTCTGTGCAACGCGACCTCGATCCATCTTTAAAAAGCCATTGAGATAATATTGAAAACCAACAAGGTTTGATGTTTGCAATTGATGTTTATTCCGTGAGTACAAAACTATTGACACTTTGTACAAAATTCAAATTATTAAGGTCCTAAATTTTTTTGGTAGTCTGTGAACAGCCTTAATTTCTGGGCCTCCAGCAGCCATGTTGGTTTAGTAAGAAAGGGTTTGCATATAAGTAGAGTTCAATTCTCAAATGAATATTTTCTTCTTTCAACATGGCCGTGGTTTCTTTCTTTCCTACTCCAACATGTCGGCCGCGATGTCAAAGTGACCACAGTCTTTAGAATCAAAGAAAAATAAAATGAGGGAACGAGGGATGCAAGATGAAGACGCCTATCCCCACAAATGGATTTCCTTGCACTGTGTTCGTTCGAAACGGACTTGAGGCTATTCACAGACTAGTTTATTCAGTAATAAATGGTACACCTTTGGGGATTTGTCTTTGAAATCAGACAAAACTTCCCAACGGAGTAAGATCTGGCACTCAATATGAAAGGAGAAAAACGCAGAAAATAACATAACTACAGACAAGAGAAAATAAAGGGGAAAAAGAAGGCATCCCCCATCCAAGCCCTTTTCCATAGGTAATGTGTCAAGTTATTTTTAGATCGACTCCCACGCTGTGCATATCTCAAGGGGATTAAGCAACAGCCAATCATATGGCTGAAATGTGTTCTCTGAACGTGGGCTATCCACGCGGAACACATTCCCGCCATATGATTGGCTTTTGCTTAATCCCCTTGGGATATGTACAGTGTGGGAGTCGATCTAAAAATAACTCGAGACATATTACCTATGGAAAAGGACATGTATGGGGGATGCCCTCTATTCCCCCTTTATTTTCTCTTGCTACGGGAAAGCTGGATCGAAAAAGGAGAGGGGTCGGGGTGAATAAATCAATACGAACCAAAGATCCCCGCAAGGCTTGCTTGCGTGCGTGTCGTATTACCGTCCGACCTCCGCTGGGAGGACTGTGCTGCGATTTCCATACAAAAACTATAGGTCTAGGAAAGCTTAGCACTGTGCTTAGCAACCCGTGTCACTAAATTTAAAATGTTCACTCAAGCAATAATGGCAAAACGATGACTTCTGAAATGATGTCATCATAACATCTAGGGTAACTTCCGGGACACAACATATTTATGTTTCCCTCGTTTTTCGTTTCTTCTCGGGGACTTCCTTTCAAAAAGCTAAGACTGCGTAGCAGTGCTTCTACTTGGTCTACGTCCTTCAGAGTCTTCTAATTATTCAATGCTACTTTTGACAAAATAATAATCGCTATCTCTTGGGTGATTTAACCTCTAAATTATCACTAGATAATTCATAGTTTTCTTTTTCGGAATGATGCTGTCTTTTGTCGTCTTTGTCGTGTCCTTCGCTTTCTGAAAAAACTAACACAAAAAAAGAAATGACTGTCAATTATAACAAAGAAATAAAAATATATGCGTCCGGAAGCATGTTTGAAACTTCAAGGAAATTGCAGGCAATTCCGGCCGTAAATGTTCTTGATGTCACTTAGAATAAACCTAAATTTTTCTGTGTTGTTGTTGTTTTCTCTTGAGCACAGAAAATTTAGCCTCCAAAATTGTTGAGAGTGTTGCAAACTGGTACAATATCTCTCTTCAAGGACTCAGTTGTTTTCTTTTCAACCCCGAGTCTAACAATTACATATTCCTTTTCTACGTGAACCATGTCCAAAACATTTAACAGGGGAGCTGGGGGAAGGGCCAAAATGTTTCATTGGGTTTGTGAGTTAAAATCCCTCAACAACGTTTACAGCATTATGTGACCAAATTGAAAATATTACTGACGTCAAACAATCCGAAGAGGACAGATCAGACCGCAATAGATTGTAGATAAAGAATCGATTATAGATATAAAGAGGATGGGGCTTTACGCAGCCTTGTCACTGAAATGTGTAGGGAATGGTTGTGATTGTGTACTAGTATGTGTGAAATGCTTTTTAGGTCAATGTGTATGATGGATTAATAATGCTGGAATACAAAACAATGTTACCTTCTCTCCTATCGTCGCGAGAAGCCGCTCCTTTCCCAATGACCAGCACTGCCAAATAAGCACCAAAGGCTGCGAAGCACAGAATGCAGCCCTCGGCGAGAAAACTGACCGATCCAACATAGTCGAACACTTTACCCACAATAAGTGGAATAATCATTTCCCCTATAGCAGCGCTCACTACGAACATACAGGTCACTGTACCTGAAAACAAAAAGACGGGTGAGCCGGTGGTACGAAACTTGTGAGGGAGCAGGGTTGACGCAGTGTTGGTGAAGTGATGACACAGTGTGGCCAAAGGCCTCTACTCCATATATTGGTTTCATATGTGGGTTGACGTGTTGCTTCTCTAGCTACCATACTTCAAGAGATTTCTAGTCTCCGGGTACTGTGGTTTCATTTACCCCATTTACTCAGTACATAACCAACATTACAGTCATTGATTCATTCATTTCTGTTGATTTGATTTGCAGTGCTCCATGTACCAAATGACACTTAAATAAAGCGTATCAATTCAAGTCTGAAACGAAAACATTAAATCCCTGATCTCCTTCCGAGCATCTATACCGTTATCTATTCTTTGACCAGTACCCTATCAAAGAAAGTCTGATATATATTAGTGAAACAGGGTCCTTACCGTTCACGCGGTGAACCTGGAAATTCTGGTTGGAAAGTATAAAATGGTACGCAGCATTCCTTTTGGAAGGTTTGAAAACTTATCGGCCATCCGACTAATCAATGCACTTTTTGTGTTGTTTTTGAGCTTTCCAATTTTTCTATCTTCCGCTAGGACGAGCTGTGTGGCTAAAAATCTCATCTCGACGGCTTTTGTAAATGGTAAGCGGCGTAGGCGCGCTAGCCCAGATCGAGATGTTGAGAAAAATGATACTGAAAGACGCACCCAGTATCGTGGCATTTTAATCCAACGAACAACGCGGCGAGTCTGCGTTCTTCGTTTGTAATTGGGTTTGGTAACACAACACAACACAGCAGGTACGGGTCGCCGTCGCTGAGGGCAGGAAAACTAGTGTCTCTCTAACCGATTAAGGTAATTTACCTGTGACGTTGAAATACTGCTCCGCAAGAGCGACGCTAGTAGGAAATACGTTGCTCATGAAAAGACCAAAAGTGCTTGTCCCTATCCAGAGCGCAGATTCACTTGCCCTGAAGATTAACATCAATAGACTAGACGCCAAGCAGCCAATCTGAAAGAAAAACGGAACAGTTAGAAAAATTAAAGGCATGGTCGCAAGTTGCATGCAGAGCGATCTTTCATCGTTTTACCTTTTTTCTGGACTATTTTTTTGACTCGTACGACGGCGCAGAGATCAACAAATCAGCTATTGGGTTGACCATCGTTAATTTGCACCCGACATGTTTTGTGTTATTTGCACACAAATCCTCTCTCTCAACCAGTTAATTAGCTGCTTTCCCTCGCTTTGCATTGGCTCCGCCCTTTCTAGAACCTTTCTATTTCTTTAGCCTCACATACAAATATTTTTCTTGACGCTCTTCGTTAATTGTTGCCTGTTTTTGTTGTTACTTTTCATATCAAAAGAGATCAATAACTTACCAGATCTGTAAGGAGCATTATCGCTGGAGATAAAAACAGGGCGACGGGTATGGAGACAAGACGACCTAGCGCCAGAGATCCCTAGCAAGTAGAAAATCTTGTTAATTAGCAGCTCATAAAACAGGCCAACTGACTACCTGACACCAGAAGTCTCGATCTCTCTCCTTGGCCCGTCAGTTTACTGTATTATCTAAAATTAGAACAGAGGTCCCGCCAAATGATGGCCAATCAGCTAGATTGGGCCTGAAAACCACAACACGTCTCATTGGTCCGCAAACAAGTGCCGCACGAGAGATTGCTCGTGCTAAACACAAATCATGGCCCAAACCTAGCAGCAGCAGTTTTAAAGTAGATAATACCGTAAACTGAAGAGCCGCATTCCATTCCAAATCGAGACTTCTGGGTTATGGACTTCTGCTGACACCTAAACTGTATAACTCTTAGTTGAACGGTGTTGCAAAATCAAGGTGTTAGAAAATTGACGCGCGAAACTTGGGTGTGCGGACGATTTCTGCGCGCTGCAAGTTTTGAAGCCTATCCAAAAACATGCGACGCACAAGCAGTGCAGACTGCGCCGAAAATCGTAAGTAAACCTTAGTACGTTACATGACTTCAACTTCCGCGCAGCATTCTCGTTAAAATCGCCATTGCCGGCAAATCGTCTTGTGAAACATCATTACTTACCCAAAATACGGAGGTAAGGAAAGCGCCCTCTGCTGAAGTCATGCGCAGAGGGCTTTTGACTGCGTACGTGTAAACGTACCCGCCGTACGATCCCTGGAAGGAGATAACACTCAGTTTAAAGAAAGACTTGATACTTGACTCACTTCTTGTCACGATTTTTTTTAATTAGGCATAGTTTGTTTCATTTTCCTTAGTCGTAGTGTTCGTTAAATTTCCGTAGTCTTAATTATCTAGTGGTTACAATCGTTCAACTGTGTATCATGTAATTAGTAATTAGTCCTATTGTAGTTAAGTCTGTCAAAAAAAGAGAAAGATCTTGTAAGTTTATTGTTCTTCTAGTGTAGATTTAGAAATGTATTCTAAATGTAGCGGTATTGAACAATAACTATGTACGTTAAGTGTTAATTGTGGAATTAATTAATATTCGTTTATGTTTGCAGTAACGTGGTGAACTGGTGGTGAACAGTTGAGGGAAAGTGGTCAAGAGAGAAGACAAGTTTTAGGAGAAAGGTGAGGCCGGAATCGCTCAGATAATAATGCACTGCTGAGTGTCATTAGGAGAACCAGCCGTGTGTCAAGACAAAAAAACCCTTTTGCCTACGGTGGAGAAACACCGAGAGCGACGAGGAGTCAGCAGACGGATATAGGAGCACCACTGAAGAGGAAAGAGGAAAAGCTAAGCGCCAGAGTTGATAAAGGAAAGGAAAGTAAAGTTCAGAAGAAAGAAAGAAAGACGCCGGAGAGAGATGAAGGACTGAAAACTGAACTGTTTTAATTGAAGATATTTAGTGTAAGAAGCAATTAGTTAATTTAATGTTACCGTTTAAGCTTAGTAAAAGGCATTAAGTAAATTTAAGTAAGATTAGTTTTATATTTAAGGATAAGTTTAAGTTGTAAGTTTATTAGCTTAGTCGTAAGTTTTATTTTTGGTTTATTCGTAGAAATTGTCATTTGCGTGTGGATATCTTAATTAAAATTATCAGTGTTTTCTTAAAATTTATGGTGGTAAGTCGTGTGTTTGTGGGAAGGGGTTTGCGTATTCAGTTTTTGTTAGTTTTTGTTTTGTGTTGTTTCCCGGGCAATCTGGACGCACGTCAAACTTCTTCCAGTTGATGATGACTAAATGTGGAAGCCCCATTGTAAAGATACTAAGATACCGCGCAAAGTAGTATACAGTGACTGAGCAATTGTAAATGTAGACTCGAAACAAACAGAAAAACAAAGAAACAACTTCAAACAAGAGAGATCTTGCGCGGAAGAAGAATGGCCTCCAGTTCTCTCCACTGTCACGCGTGCAGCGATGTCATCTTGTGTCCAATAATCGATATCCAAACTACCGCTGGCAATCATAATGAAATGGATATTTATCATACTTTAGACCAGTAACTAACTCTTATATCGAATTGTTACGATACATTCCCTTTCAGCTTAAAAACGTCCTTGAAAAATTTGAAGAGTTCTGACGTTGTATCCTGGCCGTTTCTCTATTTCATATTATATAATAACCCAAGTTATTCTCGCATTTTGATTGGTTCTTGCCTATGATCTATCAGAGGACAGACGCAAGATTGACTTCATCATTACAAAGTTTTTCGCTTTTACGCGTACGAAGTTTAATTCTTTATTATATAAAACAAATAGATTCCATGTTGCCGTGCGTCTGTTCAGTAACAGATCACAGAAGACGTCAAAATGTGGTAAGAACATCAGTGACACACTCGGCTATCGCCTCGTGCGCCACTTTTTTGTTCTTACCACATTTTGACGTCATCTGTGATCTGCTGAACAGACGCACGGCAACATGGAATCTGTTTGTTAATGATCAGTCACTTTGAAAAAAACTCACCTGCATTCCGTCGTAAAGAAAAACTAGAAATGAAGTCCAGAATGTAATGCACATAACCTGCGTCTTATTCTGATTGTCACCCAGACCCGGTCTCTTAAGCGTGTCTGTGTCCAAATGAACTTTATTTTGCAAGCCTGTTGAAGCAAAATAGAAAACGGAAATATTCGTTGACCCAAATGGCCAATCGGATCGAGGGTTTGACGCAGTGGATATCCTCTGATTAGTAGGAGGGCAGCCGGACACTGATGGTGGAAATAAGGTCTCGACTGGCTTAGTTCAACGGGCGCAATTCACAGAGGTTGTTTAGAGTTATGGGTGACGTGAGAGATTGCTAATTGTAAGTAAGAAATCAGCGTAGGGGTCGTTTGAGGCAAGAGCGATGCCAACCTGCTGAGTCGCCATTGCGAAATTAAAGCGAGATCTCCTTTTCAAAAACAAAACTTATGGGTTAGGTGAAATTTCACTTTGTTGACATTTGTTTACAGATCAGCTATCACAAGCGCCATTAACCATGGACAACTAGTAAATGCGGCGTTTTTAAACGCATCCATATTAAAATATCGATCAGCTAGGTGCGCTTTATAGTCTAGGTATATTGTAAAAGGTTCCTACCTTCTATGTCTGTTTCCGGGATCTCTGAAGTGTTACTCTCACAATCAGTCTTAGCTGCGGCTTCGGCTTTTAACCTAAGCTCGTCCCATTTGTCTGTGATGACGATGTATGCGAGGCCTATTATAACTGGTAACTAAAGAGAGAAACAAATTGAGGTGATATACAGAGGAAAAAAAAGACAGAGCATGGAGTTAACCTTTAGTTCTTTCCCCTCTTACTATCCGGACACAATTCTGTCTTGCCATGGACAGCAATAACTGAATTGGATTGAAATGTCAACTTTTGAACTCTTTCTAAGGAGTCGAAAACAACTAAACCTGATTACAGTTTCCCTGGTAAAATTCAATTGACACTTTGTTTTAATCTTACGAGTGACGGTAAATGCACCCCGTCTGATCGGGGGGGTGGAGAATCTCATGTTGATTGTTGTCTCCAGATTTCACGAAATGGACTGCCATTGGTAATTTAAATTATATATAAAACTTACATGGGCTAAAGCTACAATCCAATACGCAATTTGAACTTCGCTCTTGTATTCCTCAGGGCCAGTGTAAAAGTTATCGGTATCTCTCATGTGGCTGGCTGGCCTGTGCGATAAATGATGATGTCCACGATGACCCATTCCACCGTAGGGCAACGGATTCCCCCTCCTGGCCGCCGGCAGCCCGATATCTGGATGGGGAGTACCGCTAAGGAATGGCTCGGCTATTAGCGGACTCACGAATGCACCGAAACCATATGAGAAGTAAAGAGCCTAATAAAGTAAACGACAGTCGTGAGCTTGCAAGATTTCACAATCATTAAATACCAACATTAAGTTGACGTATTTCTTGAACAAGGCCCCTTTACAACTAATGCATAAATAAATGACGCGACCATCTAGCACACTTATATTATCCCATCATATAACCACACTTGATTTGATTCGATAATAGAGTCAATTTCAATATGACAAGTAATCAGTCATTCAGACAGGCAGTCACTCAGTGAAAGAAACGTCTTGCCTCACCTGTAAATAAGGTGACACCTGCAGTAAAAGAAAAAAAGTAGAGAAATGTTCATGAATGTATTTTCAAAATGAAAAAGCTAAGCGGGCTTTCCACAGTAAGAAGTGCTGTAACTTGGAATTCATTTGTTTTGGGTTGATTGCGAACGAAACCTATATATACGTCACAATTATTGCCTGTTTTGACATTAAAATTTGCTGGGTGCCACCATTGTGATTTTATGACGTCATACTAGTCGCTATCAATGTGTGTTGTGAGAAACATCAGAGAAACCGTGTGACGTCATGAAATGCGAAATGGCGGCGCCCAGCAACAATAATTGTAAGAACAGTTGCTTATCATATCAAATGTCTTGTCCACTGCGTTCTATACTCACTTTTTTCCCGTGAATCCCAATGAGCTGTACATTGGTTGCAGTGTCCAAAATACCAACTGCAAATCCCGCGGCAGCTGTGGATAATATCAGCAACCACAGAGTCCGACACGTGGGAATCACGGCCAGGAAAATGGCGTTCAGTGTCAGAAAACAGAGAAGCAACAAGTTACGATTGATATCGTATCTGAGGAGAAAAAGGAAATACTCTTTAGGGCCCAGTTGTTCAAAGCAGGGTTAAATGATAAACGGGCTTAAATACCATGGTAACCTATACAGATTTTAGTCCTGTTTGACCCAGGATTAGCTCTAACCCCGCTCAGAACAAATCGGCCCAGACCTTGATATGGACTCGCGCTGATTGCCAGGGACATGAAATGCTAATGAGCCTCAAGGTGGACCAAGCAAATATCAATAGTTGCCGTTCCTCTGACAGTAGCTAGGGAGTGTAAGCAAAGACGACGGCACCGAAAAACAATAGGCTTAATGAAATATAAGATCGTGCTGCACGTGTGTTTTGCATTTTAGCACATTTTCTTGTCGTTCTCTGGAAAACAACGTTAGAACGAAATTAAAGGATTTGTTAGAGAACGTGAGCACACAACGGCGAATCCCTCTTTCTCTATTTTATACAAACAAAGCTTCCACCGGTTTAGTTGTAGAATACGTCGTCCTTACTATACGACGACCGGCGTAAACGAGACCGGATAATTGCAAAGTAGTTTTGATTTTTTGAAGTGAAATTGTTATTTGCGTTTCCGTCGTAGTTGAATAAACGGCTCTTTCTGGCGACTCGAACAACGATATTAAGGCAGTCTCAAATTGTTTTGCTGATCTGCGAACTCAGGAGTCATATCAACTTGGAGAAGTATAAAGATCGTCCGGGAGAGAGTAGTCCTGGGAAGGACTGTTAATTAATACACAGATCATTTGACTCTGAAGAAGGCTTATACTCAGGTTGTCAAAACGTCAGATTCATTGAATCGGAAAATGACTTCCGCTCAGGTTGTCGAAACATCAGTCAATATGTCCTTCTATATATATCGACCACTCTCATTTCATCAAAACATGATGTCGCATAAAGCCTTATTTCGTTAGTTTATAAACTCGTCTCTTCAACCTCCCGTTTCAACGACCCCTTTTATGGCCGGACCCTAGTTTCATTAAGGGGAACCACTTTCTCCTTTGAGTGTAATTGAAATCTGTTAAGTCTCGCACTAAATGGCAGAAACCCGTTGTTACCTGTCCACAATAAATCCAGCCACAATTGCGCCAAAAAAGCGAAACGTGGACTGTGTAAATAAGAGCCAGGCTAGAGCGTCTATTATGTCAATATTTTCGAAAAACGAAATCAAATAATCGGTGAGTGTTGGTCCCGCCATGCCTACAGACATTCCAAACATGAAGAACGTGTTGAAGTAGAGGAAATGGGCGAAAACAGATCGGCAATATGGCGAGCAGTTCCTTCGTAGTCCTTCTACTTGCCAAGCATACGACTTGATTCTATCCCAGATTACAAGAAAGATAACTTGCCGAAGCATTTGAAGTGTTTGTTTGCGTCAAATAAACCCTCTACGCAAACAAGAAACAAGAGCAAATACTTCAAGCCAAAATCCGCATGAACGTCAGGTGTAACAGAAAAGAAACCTCTTTCCTGAATATTTAGAACAGCGATGATCGGTCTTGTTTCCTCAAATAGGAACACCAGTTTTCAGGGGCCAATAATTCATATCTTGTTCGACCAGAACATTTACTTATTGGCATGAAATAGGACTTGCTCAACGTTTGTTAAATGAGAACAGCAAGTTAGCCCGCCTCCTGCGATATTCTGGTTCCCATTTCTCATTGACGCTCGTTTGTGTTAATGATCGATTTGTCCGCGTACTTTGCAAGCGCCTTTTTACGGTAAAGGATATCTATTAAGCTTGTAGCCTGACACTTATTTTGGTTGTGGCAAATGGTCTGAAACACTGATCCAATCAACAAATGCACCGGTTTAATGCTTCTTTACATTATACCTGCTTTGAAGCAGGTAAACTAATCATAGCACACTTCAGTCAGTTTCGTTCAATTCAACCAATGAAAGACCAAACAAAACACAAGCCATGGAACAGAAACAGAAAACCAGAGAAGTCATTGGCTAGCAATTAAATTCAATCTGGCAGCGTCATAAAATTTCTCAATTTATAAACTCGAGCGGTTTTCATTGGAGTATCGAAAAGTAATTTTCTCTGGTTGTCCGGTCTTAACGATTAGCCAGCAAGTCTCGTGTTACTTTCTCAACCAATTGGAGGCAGCATGAAGACCGATCGATTTACGACTTGTTCGCCCGCGTTTTCCCGCGCGGGCTTGACACCGGCTTCACGTATTTCCTTCGAGCACTGATTGGTTCATTTAATTGGCTGCGACTGTTGTGATTGGCTCAAGTAATCACTCCTTCTGCTTTACCGAGGGCAGTTTTCAACTGAGTCTTGAAAGTAATAACGCCATTGCTCTAGTTTCGGTCTGTTCTCTGAGTGCATCAAAACACTTGTGCGAACTTTCAAAGCAATCAGGTGCAAAACTAAAACCAATGGCGACTTAGTAGCACTTAGTAGTTTTCCCGCGCTTGGAGCCGGCAGCGTTTGCTCGCTCTGTGTTCTGATTGGCTAGTAAAACCAAGTCGCGCATCAGTTCGTTTTGTGATTGGCTGAAATGAGTCCTTCTGAGCTTGATTGGCTCCGTGACGACTTTGGGTTTGTTTTTACGACACTCAATCGAAAACCGCTCTATTAACACTCTCTTACAAAACGCTCTACGCTGTCGCCCACTGGCTTTATTAAATTAATTTCAGCGCAGGCTTATTGATTGTATTAACAAACTCCACGACCGTACTCTTACTAATTTTAAGATGATACCAGGGTGTACACGCGAGGCAATTCTAATAAATGCCTAACCCAGAGGAAATAAAAACCCTTATTAATAGTACTTACAATATTATAACGAAGCATTTGACGAAACTTCCATAAAAATGGCAGAATTGAATTGCAGCGCGCATCCTTCACTGCGCGGTGTAATTTCTTCCGGATTTCCATGACACTAAGTGTAGCCTGTCACAGAATGACATTTTTTTTCCTAAACGAGCAGCGTGACGTATTTTTCCCCTGTTTTGCAACGCTATTTGGATTTGGTGGTAATCATATTCGTTCCAAAGGATTAAATACAGTTGCATAACAAAAACTTAAAATCGATTCTCTTCGTACGACTTGAGGGTGACTGACAGTTCTGTTTTTTATCCCATAACTGATAAACTATAATTATTCTGCCAACCCAATGTACTCGCATGACCGTTGGGGGACGACGTGAATAAATTTATACTCTTGTTCTCAGTCTTACCTGTCCAATAAGATTCCAGCGACACTCGCTCCCAGCAACGCGTAAGCAGCTTGTGTGAAGAACAACCAGCTCATCATGTCCAAACCATGATGTACTCGATGGCCTAGTTCCATCAACGTCGGTCCCAAAATCGCCATTGTGGTACCAAACGAGAAGAAACATCCGCAATATAACACAGTAATCAACGCTCGCCGTGAGACTGATCCAGCGTTGCGTTCGTTTCTCCTCGAGTTAAGAGAATTCTCTTTGTTTGTAGCCCTGTCTCGAGCGATAGTCAAGGCAAGAAGGTGTACAAAACTCATAACTTCCTTTCCTCTTCATGTGTGAAGGTAACGAGAATTCAGACCCACAGAAAGCAAGCCATTGCGGTTGTAATCAAACGAGGAAGCCCGCGTGATCGACTCGGATAATAACACCAAAATCTCGTGTAATTCCACCCCCCAGTAGTCTGAACGTCAGAAACAAAGCTCAAGGCTCAAATTCAGTGTATTCGGCCGAAATTTTCGCTCAATTTATAAGCCGTGGTTCTTGCGTTAAACGAGAATCTTTTCGCCATGATAATGGCGAATACACGACCTTAAAACATGGCTGACTTTTGGCGCTTGGTGCTAATCGTTATTTATTCATACAACGTTACTTGTTCCTTGTGTTTGTTTTATAAACAACAATCTCGCTTAGAAACACAAAACTTGGAAATCGTGCAATAAAATCGCTTTTATGCCCCATTTTGTTGATGTGAAAAGCTTGGCCCTGCCAACTGAATAATTTTTAATGCTAAATTCAAAATCCCTTGTCAAGAGTTTGATTATTCGAGCAATTGGAATAGTTATCAGACCAGGTGGTTATTTTTGCTTTTAATCATTCTTTCTTTGTGAGAAAAGAGAAAAATGCGGAAAGCTATTGGTTCTGTCATACAAATACAACCTGTAAAATATAATCGCACCTGGGTAACGCTTTAACAGTTCGCAAGGTTCAAATGAAAGTATGAAATTTCTCTCAATTTATACCGAGCATAAAACAAGAGCAAATGCACAGTTACTAGAGCAATAAGCTTTAAAACGCAAATAATTAGGCTGGCCAATCATACCCCACGCTGGAAATCCACTGAACCAATCAGAACTCGACGCAAATGCGTGCAGCCCTTGAAAAGCGCAGAAAGTCACAGTTTGCTTCTGTTTTTGTTACTGACTGGTGGAGATTTTGCGCCAATCGGAACGTGCAAAAATGCTATACGAAATCGCGAGCTTACCTTTGCCCGTCAAATGAAATCGGCTCCCACCGTCCAACGAAAAACGCTCCATTTGAATTTTGGAGGCAGTAAAATGTGAAAAAAGAAAAGAAAACAAACAAACAAAAAATACAAGAAACCCAACATTAACAACAACAAAAAAGAAAAGGCAAACAGGAAGTTTGACCGCTCTGCTGACTTGCCTAGGGGGCCGCGATCTCAGTAATGGCGTACTGTTTTCCCTGGCTTTCACCGGTTTTCATCCAGTTATTCTGCGGCCGTCTTAGATCGATCTAATTGATCGCAATTGATGCAAGTTTGAACCTATTGAAGGGACTTAAGTCGGAAAACAGAAAACCAAGAACAAGATATTTCATATCAAACTCAATGCCCACAAACGAGGACATTTGCTTTCCGTGATCGTTACATGAGGTACACTGTCGCTGTGAAGACATACGTTGTTGATTTCCACTTATCAAGCAGCCTTTGGACGCCCGCACCTCCTTTCTTTCACATGGAATCAACTTTGCCCTTTAGTAGCCAAACTTTTTTTCCTGAAGATGTTAATTATTCGGCTATTTACCACGACTCCTTTGACGCCCGATTCTACCGTGGCTCATATAGGACATCATTACATGTATTTTAATAGCAAAACGTACAACTCGGATTTCTACGTGAAAGTCCGAGTTGTGTTTACCGTTAAATTCACAACTCGGATTTTGACGAAGAAATCCGAGTTGTGAATTTCACGGTAAACACAACTCGGATTTTGACAGTAGAAATCCGAGTTGTGAATTTGGCGGTAAACACAACTCGGATTTTTGACATAGAAATCCGAGTTGTACGTTTTGCTATTAAAATACATGTAATGATGTCCTATATGAGCCACGGTAGAATCGGGCATCAGAGGAGTCGTGGTAAATAGCCGAATAATTAATGTCTTCAGGAAAAAAATTTTGGCTGCTAAAGAGCAAAGTTGATTCCATGAGAAAGAAAAGAGGTGCGAGCGTCCAAAGGCTACTTGATAAGTGGAAATCAACAAGTATGCCTTCACAGCGACAGTTTACTTCATGTCACGATCACCGAAAACAAGTGTCCTCTTTTGTGGGCATTTTTGATATGATTCACCTTTCGTTCAGCCACTGCTCGAACACGAACGCGGGAAGCTCATCCAAATGCCTTCTGGGTATTTTCCAAGATGGCGGAAAGCCATTTTGTCCAGGCCAAGATGGCGACCATGTCAAATTTCCCCATCGCACGTACGATCAAAATCCCTGCCCTGGGGACAGAGCTCATGATCAAATTCCCGTGGTTAGCCTGACCCCACCCCCACCCCCCCTTCGGGCTTAACATTGATAGGTGCATAATGTCGTGAGATATTTGTACTCTACTGAGTAGAGGTGGATAACAATGCCAAATAGTATCCTTGTTTAGAGATTGAGACTATTTATGCAGTTGATGTGAACATTTATTTTTAATATCTCGTTAATCGGAAGCTTCAAATCAAAGACAGCATTATATTAGCTTTTGATTTCAAGTGCTTTTATTTCACTTCGAACTCCTTCAACTACGGTGTCCAAGAAAAGACTGAATTCGGCCATTTCTACAAAACTAATCAGTTCATGCTTGTACCAGAAACCGAGTTACAATTACAATTACTGACACTACATTTACAATTCATATCGAGTGTTCTGACTATTGGTGCAGGGGCGGTCACTTGCCGACATGTGGACAATTAACCACACCTCTTGTTCTTCGCACTTCCTCTACGACGCTTCTGCGTCTTCAGCATCCTGTCCACATACTCTTCCAGATCTCCGCGCTCTTGCATCTGCGGCATCCTGTCCACATACTCTTCCAGATTTCTGCGCTCTTGCATCTGCTGCATCCTGGGTTTTGCCATGATGGTGCCGACCCACAGGGCCACGAATAGGGTGGCAGCGAACTGTTTGCTCATCGTTGATGTCACTGAAGCAACCTGTAGTTCCAGGAGATCAACGTGAATGACTTTAAAAAGGAAACAAATTTCCTGCGACACCGGTTCTTCTCGGTGCCTTCGGTTTCTTTAACATTGAGCCGCCTCCTCCGCTCGCTAAGTCACTCGGGGAGAGAGGCGTCTGAAAGCGCTGGGCGTTAATGCTGTCCAGTGACGTCACCAGTCAATTGTTTAGTAATTTGGGCATCTTCGCGTGAAAAATGCGTTGCCACGTCAGTGGCCTCGCTGACATAGGAGAGATATCAAACAATACAAAAGAACGAAGCTGTTCTATCAAGTGTGGAATTTCCCTCAAATTCACCAATCGGTATGCTATATTATGCGGGAAAAGTCAGAATTTTGCTGAGGAGCAACGAAGTTTAACAACCAAATTTCTTGTGTAACTTGTAGCGCCGCGTAGCTACTGTTTGATCGCAGAAAAAAATTAATGTCTTAGCAACGCTTCATCCTTATCGAAAGAATCTTCGGGAAACTTTTATTTGATTTATGAGGTTTTTTATCGTTGGTACAATGGCCTTGTATCTCATTAACTGCAACGTGAGAACCATGCTACTGATCTTCGGTCGCTACAAATTCTGCAGGGGTATTCAGAGATTTCAGGAAGGAGACTTGGTCCTTCATAAAAGTACATGAAAGTAACCAACAACAAAACAATAAAAAAGATGCGGAGCGATTTCAGAATACCCGTTCACTTATTTACATATTGCCTTCTTCTCTTTAAGAACGAGACATAGATAACAATACACTCTATTCAAATGCTAATAAGTGAGGGGGTATTCTAGAATCTAGCGAAAGATGCTTTCCTGTGGAACCAACGGCTGTGCAGTTTCGAAAGTTAGCAGACAAGTGGACCCATTTGAAATAGTTGGTCGGCATCTACAAAAAAAGTTTCTAGACACCAAGTAACGAGCAAACACTAAAAACCGCTTTCTAAAATTATCTGAATTATGCAAACTCATGCGAATAATTAACACCGCAACCAATCAGAAGCTACAAGGTTTTCTAGAAGGGACTTCACCGGACAGCATTAACGCCTAGTGCTTTTCAGACGCCTCTCTCTCTTCCGAGTGGTAATCGAACTTCAAGTCGGGCAATTTCAGACTGAAATCATATTTGTGATTTCAAATCAAACGCGCACTGCGTGGACGTTCGATTTGAAATCACGCTTATGATTTCAGACCAAATTGTTCTCCACCCAGTGAAATTACCATTATTAACAATGGTCTTATTTCCAGAGAGTAAATTTTGATTTTGTTAACGCCCTGTTCGTCCCATAGGAATTAAAGGCTTCAAAATCTGTGTGACTTTGAGTAAATGGAGCATGAAATACCCGTAAGAAGAAACACACACTTTTTTAAAATAAGAACGTCTAGTTTTTTAGCTGAGGCTGAACATTCTTATTTTGGGGGGGATTGGAGCCTGAAAATGTTCTTAAGATATTCTCGAGATGATTGATGACACACTATGGCATCGAAGTTATTTTGGAACGGTTCACGGTAAATAACAACTGCTTAATGAATTGTAGTTTTACATTTATTTTACCTTTTTTTATACTACTCGTTAAAAAAAACAAACAAACAAACAGACAAACGCACACACACACACAAAACAGAACAAGCAAAATACGAGCAAAATATGATGAAGACGTTCTGACTCTGAGCCTGGGCATGTTGTTATCATGATAAAATTTTCGTCAATCTTAGGCTCAAACAACAGCAACCTACAACGTTCTTATAAACTGAAACGGTTGTTGTCATGATATATATACATATAAATAAAGATGAATTTGCTATTGCTTGGTGGCTTAGATCTTCTGTATAATCTCATTTGACCAGCCTCTCTGAATGCTTACTTTCAGAACGCAACTTGGGTGGAGTATATGGATCTTACCTGTTAATTAGCTGAAGGAAAGATGCACTTGCCTGTAAAGCGCGCTGTAGTCCAAGATTACTAACCAACGCTCCAGAACTGCTTCGTTATAAGATACTCGTGAACACTGAATCTCCGCCCGTTTTGATTGACAGCTGACATCGGAGTCTTATCTTAAAGTGTATATGACACCAAATTTTTTTATTAACTTGTTCGAAAGAGCTTTCAAAATGATTTAGAATGGCGTTTATTTTATTGTGATAGCATTCTTGGTTGCCGAGTTATTCAAGATTTTGATTTATGCAAATTAGACAACTTGTGACGTCATAATGTTGACACAAAATGAAGTAAAATCACAAAAAATGGAATATCTCTGAAGATGTTTTCTGTACAGAACTGAAACTTTTCACAGTTGTTACACTCATCACAAAGTTCCAGGATATCCTCCACTGTGACATTTCCATGGCAACACAATGGGCTCCAGGCCCTCTCTATCCAAACGATAAAATCAGAGTTTTTCTCCCCAAGAAGTGCCGTTTGCTCTGGATGATCAGTCAGTGGGTGTGAGCGAATGTCGACCTTACACAGCACAAGTATAAGATGTCTGTTAGACTCTGGAGCAACAAATAAGGCATTTTTCATTTTGGGAATGTAGAGGTCTGGTAACGAGTATGTTGCTATGGTGACATCATAACCACTATCACAATGTGTAGTTCTGGCAGCACATCAACCCTGCAAAATTTCAACCCTGTAGACTTAGTATTTGCAGAGATATTCTATATTTTGTGATTTTACTTCATTTTGTGTCAACATTATGACGTCACAACTTGTCTAATTTGCATAAATCAAAATCTTGAATAACTCGGCAACCAAGAATGCTATGACAATAAAATAAACGTCGTTCTTCATCACTTTGGAAGCTCTTTCAAACAAGCTAATGAAAATTTTGGCGTCATATACACTTTAACAATCTTAATTTAAAATCCAGCTTATCTCTCCATCTCCCTTATCAAAGCAAGACAAGTTGCACGAAACGATCTAGATCGAGGTTGCGTGGCAGTTTTTGGAGCCATGATTTCCTAAGTTGTTACTTTATTTGGCTTCTTTCTTTTATTTTTATTTATCCATTTACGTTAGCCATATAAGAAATTCCAGAACACCAAATGAGAGAAGCCGGAGCAAACTTAATCACAATCATTAATCATCACAGCTGTCTGCTGAATCGCCCTAATGCAATCACTCTTGCGGAATCATTCTCGTGGAAAATGTCAAAACTGAAAAGAAAGAAATCGAGAAGCTATTCAATAAGCACATTATTCAAATTTCCGACAGTGCTCTGCTGATAAATGAGAAAGACTTCGAAAAACTACACCCAAGCATGACCGCCATTTAAGAACATAGCAGGGACACGAACGCGCCGCTTTGTTTTGATTTTCAGTATACAAATAAAAAGTCAATGAAGCGCAGGTTGAAAGATTGCTTTTGGATATTGGCTCCTATCCAGCTTCAACTGCAGAATACCCCGCTGATTTGCATGTCATTGAATAAGAATAGCGTCTAATGCATTTTGACTCGTTCGTAAAGTAACACCGCTAAATTCTAACAATAGTGGCGGGGTATAGACCTTTTCAAGGTTAACACCGCCATCTTGCCGGGGGTGCAATACACGCGTTCAAGCCTAAAATGCAAATGGTTGACTAGTGGTGTCGCAACTTTCCGTGCCGAAGAAAGACTACAATATCCCGTTTGAAAATACATTTCATCTCGCAGAAACCGTCCCTTTTCAATATTTTTCTCTTTGTACACCTTCAACTCCGGTAGAATAGGCAAAAGATCATTTTTGATGCCTAGACAGGCGGAGCATTGAAGTACTTCCTCGGTTGGACGGTCTCGTCGCTCAAGGATATTCTGTCACTAAGCCCGTGTTTTCACGAGAGAGGCTTACTGCGGTTATTGCTAACTGCGGTTTGGTAACTTAACCTTAGTTAAATGAGAAGCTGTTTACACAGAACTAAGTAACTGAGGTAAACAGTAGACAACTAACAGTTTACGCGGGAAATTCAGCTTCACTTGAGTAAAAACCCGGGACTGAAGTGTTTCATACAACAATGCCGTTGAAAACATTATTCGGAACTTTGGCCGCTGTTTATTATTTTTTTTTATTTATTCTTCGCTGCGATCCATTTTCTTTCACTGGCTCTCTGAACGCTTGAAAACGTGTCGCCAACATAGTCTGCATTTCCCTTGGTTACCGTCAGTTACTGAGCTAAACCATGCCTGATGAGGCGTTCAACTGTCGACAAACCTGGGTTGGCTTACTTCTGATTTTGCCGCCATTTACCGAGGTTTGCTACTGTGTTTACACGATTAAAAATTTCACCTCAGTAAAGTTAAAACAAAACCAAGGTAAACATCTCTCGTGAAAACACGGGCCTAGGACTAAAGCAAACCGGCCGAAAGTCTGAACTTGTTGCTAGCGTTTGGAGATTACGAACTTAATGCACCAGTGAATTTTTCGCAAGAACAGATCTATGGTCACTACATCTGTTGTTGATTAATGTTCTTTCATGTGCCTACAGTATTTCTCTACACAAGTGTGAAATTTTCCACTAGAACCCAATTGGATTATTCAATTTTTTAACTATCAATTTCATGCTATACTCTCTTGAACTCGCATCGTTAATTTCAGTCTCATTTCTACCCTTGATAATGGCGTCATGAAGTCGCCGAAACGTCGGGAAATTATATCGCTTATTTTTACTTGTCTATGTATTACTAAGTCATTGTTAATAAAACTTGGCCGTGAAAATTATATCAAACAAGAATAACATTCAGACTCTCCAAATGTCATTTTTTGTCTCACTCCTGGAGAGTGATGTTTTCAGCTTTTGCTGTGTACAGGATGAATGGTATTCTTAACTGAAGCCAATTCTTTTAATTTTTTGTTTTCTTTGTCTTTGTCGAACCACAAATTAACAGTTAAAAGAGCCAGTCTAAGTTTCGTGAGAGTGATAGCAAATTCCTGCTCACGTCTGAGCTTCCGTTCAGGGCCAGGCCTTCCTTTGACAAAACCAGTTGCTGACTCGAAAGGAGAAGGGGCTTGAGGTGGTTCTTTCATTGTCTGCTTTCCACCCCTCCAATACTGCATAGATTGAGCCTTTTCACTCAGATGACCGAATAAAAACTTGAATGTTTCTTTTGAGGAAGACCTGTGGACTCCTTAACTTCTAGCTCTCTCGTCAGCTGTTCGAACTGCATAGGAACTGAAACGGAGTAGTCCGCATCGTTTTCCATTTCTTCACCACTATCATCACTTCAAATTCTTCACGTGAGATTTAACATAAGCGAGATTAGGATATCTTTTGTCGTTATCGCAAAACACTACCGCACAGCGAGCGTGTTTTGGCATTACAACAGACTATTCAGCCGTGTCGCCATTTGCATTTTATATCGTCCAACCGAGGTAGTCGTCGTATTGAAGTACTTCAGTCCTCCGCCTGTCTAGGCATCAAAAATGATCTTTTGCCTATTTTACCGGAGTTGAAGGTCTACAAGGAGAAAAATATTGAAAAGGGACGGTTTCTGCAAGATGAAATGTATTTTTGAACGGGATATTGTAGTCTTTCTTCGGCACGGAATGTTGCGACACCACTAGTCAACCATTTGCATTTTAGGCTTGACCGCGTGCTCGCCCCATTAGTTTTGCACCCCCGGCAAAATGGCGGCTTTAACCTTGAAAAGGTCTATTCAGCAGTTACATACTTGCTGCCCGCATAGGGCAGCTTCCTAATCCTGTTCTGAGCGCGCCCTTGAAGTTATCTCTTTGATTGTTTCGCTGCTTGTGAGCAGTTCTGCTTTGCTGGAGCGTGGAATACTGATGGCGTCACCTACGCAATGATAATGTAAGACTAAACGAGATGCATCATGGGATACTATTTCGATCGTCCTCTGGAAACGCCCTATGTTCCGAGCAAATGCGAACATGCTTTAAAAGGGAGACCTTCGTCATAATTCCCACCAATGTTCACACACCTTTAATTAAAGAAGGAAACATACACCCGATACATTAGCGCCAGTTTCTGTATCGCGCACGCTTATAATATTAAAGAACGAAGCATATATGACCGCTTTTCACGACCCCGCCGACATTTCTCTGTCGCATAGTTATACCATGTCAAAGTTGTCCGCGCACGCTGAAAGAACGAAGCATACACCACATACATTAGCGCTTTTCTCGACCCGTCATTCCAGTATCGCACATGTTTAAAGAACGAAGCATACAACATACTTATACAATGTATGTCGGCGCTTAGTAATAGAGTACAAACACGCTTTACAAGAACGAAGCGTACAACGTTAACATATCTGGGCAGTTTCTTGTCCGTGTGTGCGTAGTTCATGCATATGTTTTGGCTTTTAAAAGCGTACGGGCAATCGTGTGGCGTATAGCGATATTCATCGTTACGTCATCCATTGTCAGTAATATGCCAACCAGAGGTTGATTGGCCGTCGAAACAAAGCGTTCTTTTGTTCCAGCCGTTGGCAAGTCTGGGTATCAAAAGACATGTTTGTAAACAGTGAGTATCGCTATTGTCGCTCGCCTTAAGAACAAAGCATCGAAATATCTGCGCGCTTTGCAATGGCACGGGAATTTATGGGATTTGTGCACACGTCCAAGGACCTGACTTTTTAGAAGAGACAGATGGACTACTGTTCTGACGGGTCGTCACGGCCTGATCGGACAGTCATGATCCGTCAAGATTATGATAGCTTCCTTCAGGCAACCCGACTTCTGGATAGCGTCAGGATTTGGGGAACTGGGTGGCACATCCCTGTCAAGAATTCTGAGGAGTACCCTCCCGGGACCTGACTTTTACAGCAGGCCACAACAGGGTAGTCAAACAGACGCAACGTGTTGCGCGCAACAATGTTGCATTATGTTGGGTGAAACATTGGGTCTGTTTGACCGAGGCTTTACTGAACAACAGCACTTAGAGTAAATTTCGAACACAAGCATTGATAAATCGTTAAAATTTCAATAACAACCAGAAAAAGGACGGATGAAAATGTATCTGTCACGGAGAGCGAGCAAACAGCCGAAGATAAGTTTAACAGTGGAAATGAGACCTTTATTAAAAAATTTCTAGTCCTGCAAAGGGGTGCCATAACGAGTTTGTAACCGTACACTTACAGTTAAAGTTGCCTTGTTTCTTACTTTTGGGTTATGATCACATTTTTCGTTGATTTTTGATGAAGCAGAATTTGGCATTCAAGGTCGTTCAAGGTTAAGTTAGCCCGCACGGGTTCTAATTTGTGTTGTTCTGTTCAGATTGATTCATGCTTGGTGTTTTAATTTGATCAACAAGTTTCACGGTGGTCGTGTCTAGAACCTGGATGCCCTTAGTTTTGCCCATCAGTGAAGTCCCTGTTTTAAATGGGGCTTTCAGCGGTTTCGTATTTCGAAGTTTTCTTTTGGATTTCAGTAGTTAGTTGCCTGTGTGGTCGTAATACTTGAAAGTGGCTTAATCATGAGTTCTTAGATTCTCAGTCTTATCTAGCAGTCCTAGAGTTCTCCTGCTACGAAAATCCAAACATAGCTAGAAGATTGGGTATATAGGAACGCGAATTTTCAGTAGTTAGTTGTAAGTTGTCTAGTTGCGTGCTGCTATAAATTAAAACAAAAAATAATTTTCAAGCATGCCCCCCCAAATCCCCCAATTTGGCTCACGTATTCGTCTTTAGCCCCCACCCACTGCGGAAGCCCTGTGAAGGGTGCATTTTATCTCATTTATTTTATTTTAGTTAGGTGTAACTTGTAAATAGTCTTTTATCAATTTTTCTCATTGTTGGTTAATTTAATTCCACGACCCCAGAAGCTGCATAGCTTTAAAATTTCTGATTGTGTACAAGTAAAGGCTATCTTATGTTATGTCATGTTATAACCAAATACAGAATCAATCCCTCAATCCCCCGACCGCCAATGTCCTTTATTTTATCAACCCCTATAAAAAAATGAGCAATTTGCCTATTCATCATTCATTCAAGACACCAAAGAAACTTCGCGAAATTGAAGTGACAAGGAGTATGGACTTCAAAATCTTTTTACTTTTTCCCTTCGCAATTATATACAATTTTTGTACATGAGTCTGATGATCACTTCTTCAATTAATTTATGGAAGCCTTCAGTATTTCTTGAAGCCGAAAAATTCCATTTCCTGCTAGTTGAGATTCAGTTGTTCCTTGAGTGAATTCATGAATAACCATAGCCAATATGACCTGATACGTTGTTACTGCGTTGAAAGAACTAGAAAAAAGACCCTTACCTTGACCAAAGGAGAAGTTAAAAATGCGCTCTTGAATAACTTTGAGCAAGTTGATTTTGAAAACTAAACAATTCAGTCGTGGAAGTTTAATCAGTACCCGAGTTGAATATGAGTTAATAATTCTTTCGGAAGCACTTTAGATTTATTTTACAACAGTTATCTTTTGAAAGATGAATTCCTAAGAAGGACTCACTATTTTTCGAGACTTATTGCGTCAACTTTGCAATTCCACAACTCTTTGAGCTTGCTCGGCGCTAATTGGTCCATCGTTTCGCGCCTCTTCTTCTTCTTCGCACGTGACCAGCGGTGCGTACTCACAATCATCAGAGGCCTGGTTGCAATGGCACAGGCGATTTGCGCCGGCGCGGTAAAGGTCGTGTACTGCAAGTGGAGATGATTCTCGTTTGGTGCAGGCCTTTGGTGCATCCTACTTATCTAGAGTCATATGACCTTAAGGGAGTAGGATAAGCACAAAGCTCTTTACAGCCTTTAATTTAATTGGATTGGTCAAGGATCGGTACAAGATCGGTATAGGATCGGTGTAGAATCGGTATAGGAAAGTGTAGGAAGCAGCTCTATTCGACGGTAACAAAACGAGTAGAGGCCTGTGTCCGAAATGCGACCGAAAAGCATGCATGGATTGTTTGGCTGGACAGAACGGCGAGAAAATGGCCGAATAACGGCCATGTCACAACCAAATATGGCCGTTCTGCCAGCCAAACAACCCACGCATGCTTTGCGGTCGCATTTCGGACACAGGCCTCTACTCATTTTGTTACCGGCGAATTGTGTTTAGGGTTAGGGTCCAATGTTTCTATTGTACATTTCTTTGGGTCTACTGTTTTCTCAGCCAATCCCAATAGCTCAGAAAACAATTGACCCAAACAAACAAGCAAACAAAGATAAGCCAACAATGCACCCTGATAGAGCCACGTCCCACCGGTAACACGATCCAATGAAAGGAAATAAAATAGTGTCAGAGTGTGTCCGATATGTGCGTTATTTATTTGTTTAACTATTATTATTATTATTATTCTTTCTCAGTTCTTTTTAACTGATGTAGTACTTCCAAACTAGTTAATTATAATAATAATAATAATAATAATAATAATAAAGTAATATATTAAAACAAGATCCAATGAAATTAGAATTTGTCGAGAGCTGCGTCGTATGTGACGTGTCTTTGCTTCATGGCCTTTAGGAGTACGCTTCAATGCCCGCCGAAGCTCTTTCAGTCTTACACTAAGCCAACTTCAACCAATCTTCTGCTTTTGTCAAAGGTCACATTACGACTCTCACAAAAACAAACAAGTATATAATAAACTCATTCTACGCGTGTTTTGATTGGTTCTGACTTGTGATGTACAGACGACATTTGTACATTTTGTCTCTATTATGTACAACAAATAGATTCGATGTTGCCGCGCGTCTGTTCAGTCACTGTCTTGTTCTTACCACATGTTTACGTTATCTGTGACCTATTACTGAACAGACGCACGGCAAATGGGAATTTATTTGTTAAATAAACGAACGAAAAAGACTGGTTTTTTTTTCAGTCTTCTTGAAAGGTAAGCGTGGATGAGATGTTCCAGGCATCGGGTATTTGGTATCCCAATACTAACAGGACAAAAAAACGAATTTTAAGAATTTCACTGCATGACTGACAGAAAGCCATTTTTCGTAACAAACCCGTCTCTATGATTCCCAGATAACAATGAATTATCTCTACCCACCTGATTGATTGATTTGCGCCTTGGCAGCCATGCGTAGGAACAAGAATACAATGAGAGCAAACGAACAAATCAGAAATCCAATTACCAGGAATGAGTAGGGTCCTTCTCGGGTAAAAGCCTGGAATGGAAAGATTACAATCATGACACTCTTTAAAAGCAAAGACAGAAAGACTAGACTTCGCTGCGAGGACAACCATTTCGTTTTTGACTAGTTTCACTAGGAACCCAAACGATTTTGTTAAAATTAAATCTGCGCCCACAAACCAAATGTTTTTGACTTTATTTTTCAAGAACTGGAATGCGCTTCTGGGAGAGATGTTCGTGCAACGGTGCACTAAGGTCATTGGTATTTTATAAACCTGACTACTATCCGTCTCAAAAATTCTAAACTCATCCTTACCTTTCCAACAAGAAGAGGGAAGACCATTTCACCCGAAGCAGAGCTAACAATCAGAATACTTGTTATGGAACCTAAGAAGAAAAGAAATGGTTATTGGATTTTTGTTCTTCGCATGAACAAGAGAGTACATTTGCTCTTCCGGCCATGATCTAACAATCCTGTTGCGTTCCGCTAAAGTTTCTGCTTTTGTGCTTAAGTGGGGTGTTACCACTTGCAATATTTCATGCAAGTTGTCTCGCAACGTCGCAACGACATTCTTGGCTAATCACTAGAAAGAAGAGTAATGTAAATGACCAAGGGCATCGCGAAATTACTTATGGAATTAGGTGTACCTGTGACATCGATGTAGTGTTCCGCCATTGACAGGGTTGTTGGAAAAACAGAACTCATGAATAGACCAAAGACCCCGGTGCCGATCCATAAGGAGAGGGAGAATTGGTGAAGGTACAACATGAAGGATATAGCTATAAAGCATCCAAACTGAAAGAGTGAAGATTTGCTGACAGTAAGACAAAATATGACACGTGAAAGTGTAAAGCTACTTCTTAAAAGTCCACACTTACGGTCAGTTACTTAACACACAAAAGTGAACGGACTTAGCCCTAGAAATTGAGACGAACTTCAGAACCAAACGAAAACTACGCCACAGAGCTGTCAGAACCAAACGAAAACTACGCCACACAGCTGTCAGCAAACATAACTTTACAAACGTTTTCGAAAATAGCATTGGAACACCAATCAAACGTTAGATGACTGCTAGTATTTCTGCATTCAGTGCGTAATTAGCTTTCAATAAGGACATCGACTTACCAAATTTACGAAAAGCATTTTATCTGGAACCAAAAATACCGAAACAAGGATTGAAATAAATCTCCCAACGGCAAATAGGCTCTGAAAAAAATGCAATAAACAAACAAATCAACAGATTTGAACTGAGCGTTGCAGTAGTAGCCAGTTCCATTATAGCCATTTGGCATAGTTTTTTTTAATCAAACTTTGTCAATTAAAAACTCTTTCATAACCCTGGTGCTACTGGCTCAGGTGAAAATTAAACGTGAGAATGAACCCTGCGTGCAGGAGAGAGCAATGACCGCGAGAGTAATGACAAAAAAATCTCCCAAGTTTCTCAAGCAAACCATATGCAAAACAAAACCAGCTGTCGCTTGGTCGCAAGTGCTTTCCCGCGCATAACGCCGGCTTGATGCTAGTGTTTGATTCGGCCTCTGATTGGGTCATCTGATGGTGTGGATCTGCCGTGGGTCCAGTTTGAAAACCATGGGTCCAGTTTGAAAACCAACGTATTCACTTACCCAGAACAAAGAATTCAGATAGGCAGCGTGACTTGACGAGAAGTCTACTTCACTTTTGACGGCGTATGTGTACAAGTAACCACCATAGGCGCCCTGTAAGCCATCGAAGAGGAATAGAAGCAGGCCCGCTAGCACCGTCACCAGCGGTATTTTGGCGGGAAGACTGCAAAAGGATAGTCTGAGAGAAGAATGGTCGGCGGTCGACTTGAACACTTGAGGAAGATCTGTGATAGATAACAGATTAGAGCATGTTTGTGAGTAAATTGGAAACCCAAATCAGAATGCACGCTGTAAGACATATACGACTATTCAACAGGCCGAAATCTAAGGGCATTTTAATTGGCAAGTTCCCTATGACCAGGCAGACACACATATATGACGTCAACGTGAAATTCTTCTTTCTTTGTTGTACAAAACAGTAGATTCCTATCGTCCATGGATCTGTTCGGTAATTGACAACTGAAGACGCCAAAAATGTGGTAAGAACCGTGACATAATGACACCTTGTCCCCTTACTTTGATGTTTTCTGTGATCAATTACTGAAAAGAAAATCGAAATCGAATCTATTTGTTAATCACAGCATGGAGAACGAAAAAAGCAAATTCCCGGTGGAGCCATGTCCACTGACGAACAGGAGGCTCGTAGACTCCTGTGCATTCGTCTTTCGGTGGTCACGCAGCGATTCTCTCCGAAAACTTCGTTACGTGTAGAGCAAATCATGATAACGTCTGCGTAGCAGTTTTGACTGTCTTTTACCTTCACTCTCTGTTTCATCGCCAATCCCCGCAGGTAAAGCAGCAAGAGTGACAACTCTTCCGGTGAACATCTCTGGCGACCATCTCCTGAGATAACGCTGTCTATAGATCAGGTAGAACAGACCTGACTGCACTGGTAACTGGAACGAAAAGAGGAATTGCATAAGATATCACAAAACTGGTCACGGAATAAGTGATATTTGAGTACGTTTCTGGCCCATAGCAGTAGAAATCCTCCGTCGGCGAGGCCCATGGGTGATGAATCGAGCTGTCAGCCTCGCTGCAGATGGAGCAGCCTTTAATATGGCTGACGAGGCCATGTGAAAAGGTCCAACTGAGGTTCTTCCACACTGCGTTCTCGAGAATGTCAGCCTTTCCGCGGCATTTGCATCCTAGTGGTATGCAGGACGTATGTTAACTAAACTCAGTTTAATGGCCTATCTCACACGAGTCTATTGTAGTTCAGTGTTAGAGCATCCGAGCTAGTAATCAGAAGTCACAGCTTCGACTCCTGTTCGGAGCACTCGGAATTTTTTCCGAGTATGCCCGAGTCACCAGCGAAAATCTGAAATACATCTCATTTTAGATGCTTTTTCCACAGCTTCGGGGAAAGTTGTAGGTTTGTGTGAAACGACTTAGGGATATCGAACACATCATAGTTAGATTGTATGTGTTGACCTTTACGGCAGTCGTACGAACGGGTCACTATCGCACTTGCATCTCATCTCTCGACGCCAAGCTTAAAGGTGAGTCCAGTTTGTGGGTCATTATTGCATACTTACATTAACAGCCAGAAGGGAGACATAAACCAGAATAAACAGAGAGATGCACGCACAGAGTCGGTCATTGTGCATATACAAACACACACTAACCTGCAGTAAGGCAACTAGCCAGTACGCATACTGGACAAAAGATTTTGTGTGAATATGCCTCGAGAGGGAGTCTTGTGGTATGGTGTTGTTCAATAATGTCACATTAAACTCCACGCCATCTACAGTATACGTCAAGAAGGACTCTAGCGTAGAGTTCTCCAGCGTCCAGCCAAAAATGTTCCTCTGGAAATGTCCATCTGCGCAAGCGCTACGAAGAAAAGGCTCTGCGATTACAGGACTGATCAAGGCTCCCAGGCCATAGAAGAAGTGAAGAGACTGGTAAGGAGGAAAAATAAAGCGTGACCTTTGGAATCAGTTTGGTTTATTTGCTGGTAAGGTTACGCCACGCGCATGTCTACAACAAGAGATTCAGCCGAGTGGTGTCTTCAGGTCTGATTATCTTTGCGTTCTTTATTGTTCTACAAGTAAAATGCCTGAAAAATGGTTTTTACTTGTGTTGACGAAGGCGTTTCTATTCACAACACTCCGCTGAAAATCTAAACCACTACAGGCTCCCTTGAGAATGAGCGAAAATCACGTCACTTACCTGTAACCTTGGCGCAACCTACGAAGAAAGGAAACAAACATAAGGCAATCCGATAAAACATGAAACTGAAACAAGAATTATCAAGCACGAGGGACATTTTCTTTGCTGGCGCTTACAAATGATCATAACTCACGATCGCAGTCGCACTGGATACGAAAACAATGCAATTAGCAATGGACAAAAGTGGCGTCAGTATAGTGCGCGTTCGCGTGACCAAGGGCTGTTAGGGCATTGGTTTCGGGCCTGCGCAAATGCGCGCAGTCTTACTGAGGCATGCCCCTGCCCATTACAGAACAAAACAAATGCCTGCATTTGTTGCTCGAAGGGTTTCAAACTACGCCCAACAGCATGCAAAAAGTCGTAACAATTTTAAAATCGCAACCTGGCGAGCAAACGCACCCATTGCGTTGGATATCGTTGATCAATAACACGATTGTGTGCTGTGAATGATTCCCTCACCTTTTTGCCATGAATCTTGATGAGTATGCTGTTAGCGACAGTGTCAATCACTCCCATATGGACCCCCAGCAAAGCGAAAAATGCCAACATCACGCCAAACACGTGACAGACAGGGATGATCGCGAGGTATACTGCCACAGACGTCACGCAATACAACAAGATGATGTTACAGTCATACCTGAAACGTGCAGTGTTTAGAGGGGATACTACATGTGAGTTTTAGAACGGTATCGCGGTGTTTCTATGCGCCAGAAAAAGTTAACCTTGGTCCTGTTAAACAGATATACCTGTGCTGTCAGAACAATATTTTATGGGTCCGTTAACTGAAACGCTCGCAACCATAGCTAGCATCATTAACATGCGGGACAAACACCAAGTACGGCGCGTGCGCATGAGCCCAATACGGATGGGAATTCTGGGATGCGCAAAGGCACGCAAAATCGTTGCGCTACACTTGAACCGGCAGAGGCCACAAGAAAAAACAAATGTTGAAGTTTGAAGTGTTTGAAACTTCAGAGCCAACAACAATAAGCAGCAAGTGCCAACAAACTCCCAACAACTCGCTTAGACTCTCGGATGAGATCTGGATGAAATCTGGTCTACCTCAGTGAGGCTCTCAATCTCTAGTTATTTGAAGGGACAATCGTAAAATGCGCCTATCGTGTGCTCATTCGAAGTGATGTGTAAAAGGTCAAACCTTTTACAGATAGATTTACCTAAACCTCTACTTCAAAAGCAATTTCTCTTTCCGGGATTTTCAGCCACATTTACTTATCTTGCAAACGGCCAAGATCACGTAAATTGATGAGAAAATAATGAACTGCGTTCGAGACTGGAACGAGTATGAAAGCGGGGCGTACGAAACTCACCTCAAGGCAATCTGGCTCCTATTCAATTACTGCTCTCCCTCAAACTAAGTGATTTATCGACCGCTCTTGTGAGGTTTAGATATTCTGGTTGGAACGTTACATCAATTTTTAATCAAACAAAACAATTTTATTTCAGATTTTAAATAGGGAACGAGATACGCCAAGGGCGTAACCAGACCATAGGTCCGGACCTACAATTTTTCCCGCCCTCTTGACTTCTATAATGTGACTCTTGTAAACGACGCTAGGTCTCAGTTGTTCAAAGTTCGAATAACTTTAATCCTGTGGTACCGGATAAAGTTATCAGGACAACTGGGGCCAGCCGACGCAGCGAATCTCACCAGCTAAGAAACGACTCGCAGTTTCTCACTCGGTCGGAGAATCCAGCATTCCTCAAAAGAATAAAAGGATGTTGACGAGACAAAGCCACTTCAGAAATAATCAAGCGATTTTAAATGAAGCCAAGTCTTTGAACCATCATCAGATCTATAGGGCTTTTTTAGTTACTTCAGTTATAGCCGATAATTTTGCACTTGTTGGAGAAGCAAACACAAAGGGCGAAAAAAAAAATCATGGAAATATAGGTACAGTAATGCATTTTCATGAAGAGTTTGCTATGTGGCTTGTTTAGCGCGAACTCATTGTGGGCAGAAAGTATCAACGCTTACAACTGGGTATTATTTTTAAATAATAAACAGCGAACTATTGCCTGCGGCGACAACAGCATGCCTAATTCTAAGGCACTATTTTCAGTCAAAAGCTCAAATCGCCCATAGGTTTAGGGCAGATTTTACAATCTAATCACAGGATTGATATGGAGATCTCACTGATCCGACATAAGGGATTAAATTCTTAAGCTTAGCTGTAGTAACGTTCGCAAAGATTTCGTAACCGATTGTCTCTTACATGGGAAACAAAAAGACAACTGCATGCCTAATTCTAAGGCACTATTTTCAATCAAAAGTTCAAATCGCCCATAGGCTTAGAGCAGATTTTACAACCTAATCACTGGATTGAAATGGAGATCCTACTGATCTGACATGAGGGATTAAATTCTTAAGCTAAGCTGTGGTAACGTTCGCAAAGATTTCGTAACCGATTGTCTCTTACATGCCATTGGGAAACAAAAAGGGAAAAAAAGGAACAAAAGAAAAGAAATTAAACAAACAAACAACAACAACAACAACAACAACAAAACGTTCTGCCGGCGAAGCTGTGCATCAAATTGTATTTTGCATCACTCAATTAATTACTCAGTGTAGAGCAGAAGCTTAACTATTAGTAACGTTACTGTGAATTTCAACATTCCTTGGAGGAATTGTTTCTGATTTAAGGGTTACAATTCAACTCGATTGATTTCATGCCAAGGAATTCTTAGCACCGCCGAAAATTAAGCATAAGGATTAAACCAATACAAGTATAAAACTAAAATAGAATCACAACCATACCTGTCTGCCAAGAAACCTCCTATGCTGGATCCAAACAAAGCGCTCAAGGCTTGCGAGAAGAAAACCCAACTCATAATATTAACAGGCCGGTTCGTAACGCATCCTAGCTCGAGCAAAGTCGGTCCTATAACGGCGGCTGCCATACCAAACGTCCAGAAAGAACCGCAATAACATATCGTTGCCTTGACACTCTTGAGAAACTCCTCTTCGTTTCTATAATCTTTGAGCTTTGGTGTTGAAGAATTCTCGCCGATTCGGCCTTTTTCTCGTTTAATAGTCGTTTCGAAGATGCTTGGAATATCCCCCTTGAAGAAATTCTCCAACATTTTTGGCTCAGAATTGTCAGAAAGAATTGCCACAAAGTAATGCTTGACAACACAGAAAAAATACTTCGACAGAAATTGTCATTTTGACAACACAAAGCACCACCATTCTACAAAATCACACTCCTCCATTTTGTCTGGTCGATAATACCACAAAAATTACTTTATCACCCGTGACGTCACGGACTCATCGCGAACGGAAAACGAACTCATGTCGGAGCGAGATAATTTTACCGCTTGAACTTCGCTTGGGAAAAATTCGAAATTCCATGTCTGCTGTATTTCATTACAGCTATTATAATAATTTTATTGTCTCCCTACGTGTAAGAACACGCATATTTTGAATCGAAATCATTGTTTAGCAGGGGATTTCCGATGAAAAATTCATAATCGAATAATTTATTCATTTGTTGGTCGAGTGAGTTTCTCCTGTTCCTCATAAACGTTCAAAAATGGTCCTTGAGCTGGAAATGTTCCGTAGAGAAAAGATAAAATCTGCACAAAGCCATAAAGTATTATGCTTTTGTCGGCAAAGAGATTTCGAAATTTAAAAACTTAAAGTTGATTTCGTGATTGAGAAAGAGACAATGGCAAAATGTCAGAATTTCTTCTTCAAGAACAAAAATATCTTTAAATTAAGATTGTTTTATCGATGTACTTTAAGCCATAGGAGCTAGGAATGTAATCATTTTTCTTGCCTAAGCAGAGAAGTCCACTTGTTTCTGCAATTAAATTATTCAAGGTTTGCAATTAGCCAGGAATATTCCTGCACAAAACCTAACTCGTGAAAGTTCTTAATTATTTAAAATATTCAAATTCAATTCACTATGAGCCTCAGTTAATCAAGTTTGCCAACATTTCTATCAATTTACCCCTGGTCGTGTGTGATCTTTAACGACTGTCGCAAGATGTACAATTGTTCCAGGCGTAATTGATCGAAGTTGCTTTTTCAAGATTCACTGTGAAGCACTGTAGCAAAGTTAATGATGAAAGAGCTGCTCCGTAGCTTTCATTTGAATGGTCAAACTGTAGGATTTTATCGACAGACTTAAAAGTTAGAACCATCTTGTACATCAGAATGAACAGGATAACAGGGAAGTACTGCTCCTTAGCTTTCCATCGAATGGTCACATTTTAAGACTAGGCCAGAAACTCAAAAGCTAGAGCCAAGCTGCGCAGCATAATAAATAACACCAACGAGGAGGGACGGTTTGCACATACAGAGGCAGTAGACACAAAAACCAACAAAGAAAAAATCGAATCACCCGTCTGTAAATCTGTGCAAGTTTTAAGAGAAAGCTTTTTTAGAAGTTTGCCGGGAGATTGCGTTGTTTCTTTCGTTCATTTTATCATTGTTAGCGAATGCGCATGTGTAAACTCCTAGTTGTACTCCAATGTGCATCAGAAAAGCCCTTGCGTGATATGGACTGAGAAACAAGGACTACGTGCATTCTCCAATATATAATCGCTCGACATCTTAGCCTAAGTGGAACGGGACTGAGCTGCGAGTAAGAAATGGGCCTGGCACATATGGTCTAGCTGACACTGATCTCCCTCAGGCTTAAATGTCCAGAGGCAACGCTACTGGTTCAATTTTGTTTTCCTCTGTTTTACGTATTACCGCTGCGCATCCCCGAATGCCCTGGCGCTACACTTGGGTGCGTTGACATAACAGATTACATTTGAGTGTCTGGAGGTGGATTTTCACCGTCGCGTAAATTAAACGCAGGTAACGCAGGTGAATTTCAATGGCTTCATGGACGTGAATAAAGTAAAGCCCGACACGAAAATTCACCAGGAACTCACGACAGGGGATCCCAAAGGAGGACACTCTTCTATTTCCATCGGGAGAGAAGACCTGGACCATTTTTCGATCCTTTTGGTCTTCTTAATTCCGTATGACACACGTCCATCGCGCCTTTCAAACAAATCCTGCTCCTGTACAATCTCACTAGATCACTGTAAAATCTCAAGAATTCCTTGCAACGCTTGAAACACCGAGTGAGAGCTTTGCCAAACTTTCAGTTCAAAGGAGCACAAAGTTACTGTATAAAAAGAACTCATCAAGATCCGAGTCGCCACGAAGGAGAAAAAAGACGACATTGTTTGAGCTTGAGTGACATTCCACTCGACTAACGATCGAAGTTGCGCCGACAGTGAGCGTCCAGAACCAATAACCAGAACTAACCAATGAGTGAGTTGTCGAGCTCAAGTCGTTGACAGATCGGATTTTCGAACACTTTACTATTCTTGCTTAACTTACTTCAGTTACTCAAGTTATAGCATAGTGGCTACTGTTGCCATAACTACAGCAAAAACGTTCGAGAGGGCATGCTTTTAATTTTTTTTTTTGCACTAGCTACATATCAAAAGTGACAGATTACCGTGCGGTTTGAACCCCTTTGTTTTCTCAAAGGATTTTCTAGAATTTTCACTTGTGCGCTCCATTATGTTATCTTCCCATGGTCACTAACACAGTTATCTGCTGTTACCTTCGTAACATCTTGTAACAGTTTTTATCGGCATTTGTGTGAGAGTCGAATCCCTTTAAATTAAGACTCGAACGGTTTTAATTAAGTATTCAACTTGTCAAGAGCGGAAAAACGGAACCAATTATGAGAGAAAGCGCATTTATAGTGGTTGCTGCCAAATGGGAGGAAATGTCTAAAGTGTTCAAAGCGCGAGAAACACACAACGAGTGCCAAGGGGAAAAATATTTAACTTGGAACCAAGAGCGGGAAAAGTAAGATGACACCGATAACACTGAATACGTACAGATGATTTGAATTTTATGTTCGAGTGGCAAGAACAATATCACACTAGTGAGCGCAGCGAGCGAGTGAGACATTGTTTCTCCCACGAGAACCTAAAATTCATATCCTTGAGCTGACGTGTGTTCTTTTTATTATATGGAGACCAAAAGAAGCTAATTCAAAAAAGCTCGAAAAGAAGGGGATCGTGACGACATTGAACGATACGAAAACACGCCACTCAGAGTCCCGGATGAATTAAGTGGTGTATGGAATCTACGAGTGGTTTAGTTCCCTGTATAACACTCTTCTCCACATAATAAATAGACTTAAACAGACCTCTGCCAAGCTTAAACAGAACTCACAAAGGTCTACTTAGAAAGAGATTTACGCTCATTACTTCATTGCAAAATCAGTGTCACGATAAACACCGTCTCACACTCTTTATTCGTTCCAAATACAAGTCAGCGTGCTATCCTTGGATGTTAAGTTCTACAGTGTTTATCGGTGGACTATCACCAGTTTCCACGGTAGGGTTGGTATCGGAATTTGTATTCTGATAGCTGGGTTGATTGGCGGAGCTGGGTGGATTGCCGCACCAAACAAACCAGAAAAACCCGAGCCAGTCTGTAAAAAAGGGAGACAAAGACAAATGAAGGAAGTAAACCAGACTAGAATTGACTTGAACAGAAGAGAATTCAAAAGATTAGACAACAGATTCAACAGATTAGACTAGGGTAAATCAGAGCACAGCATACCACCATACTGGACTTGAGCATTGATGGGAGTACAGTACAATAAAATAGAAAACGGTAGTCTAGACAACAAAATCGTAGAGCAAGGAATGGAATGTATAGCAGAAAAGAGTAGAGCAGATTGAAGTATAATAAAGTTGCGTATAGTTAACCAGACAAGACTGGAGTACAGTAGGATAGAGTACACATTAGTACACTAGAATAAAAAACATTAGAATAGAGTACACAGGAGTAGACTAGACTGCATTAGAATAGACTAGATAAGACAGGATTAAAATGGAGTAGGACTGCACTTCACGTAACTAGACTAGTAAGTAGACTGGAGCAGAGTAACTAGAATATAGTAGAGTACATTACACTAGAATAGAGTAGGGAGACAGATACCAGACTAGATCGGAGTAAGATCATGTTGAGCAGAGAAAATCGATAACTGTCAATGGCCAATTCTGGAATTTGCTTGGTACACAATTTGAATCAAGAGAACAGATTGGGCTATTAAAACCAGGTGGCAAAAATAATAGAATCAATTTCACCGAGAGGCATATGTATCCTCCAAATGTCTTTGGAAGTGGGGCACATTGAGGCGAAGGCCAGGTTTGCAATAACGATCTCGCAGAACATTGACCATGGGTGCATTTTTTTGGGACTATTCTGTCTTCTCCTATTCCGTTTTGGGATTAACGGAATAACGGGAATAAGGTTTTCCAAAAAAACGCGTATTCCGAAAACGAAATGGTTCTGCCAGAGGTGACCTGAGAACTAACGCTCGGAATAGTCTGGACAAGACTGATACTGGCATTTGGCGGCCGCGCGCGATTTGGGCGCCAAAATAATCTAAAAAAAAAACAAAAAACAAAAAACAAAAAACGCGTATTCTGTGTATTCCGAGTAAACAATATTCTGTTTATTCCGTTCATTCTGCTATCGATTCCGTTTTTGGAATGATTTTTTCATGCTGCTATCGATTCCGTTTTTGGAATCATTCCAAAAACGGAATAAGTCCCCCCAAAACGTGTAAACCGACCATTCCGTGTATTCTTATTCCGGATTAGTCCCCCCAAAATGCACCCTACATAACTATAACTGCTTGATTTACACGAGGCTAATGTTTTTTTTACTAACATTGCTATCAGCAACTCACCTGTCTCTGATTTCTCGGCCGACCTCAATAGAATAAAGATCATCAAAGCCATGAAGCATGCGCAGAAGGCGATGGCAAGAAAACTAACGGGACCAAGCCGCTCAAAAACCTTTTAAGTACAAAAACCAAAAGGTTTAAGACGTCTGTTCACTGAAATAGCAGGCGCCAATACCTTCCGCAAAGGAAGCGATGAACGTTAAAAGGGAGTTTCAATATTAGTTCTCATTAAATGGTGGATACAGCATGTGATAATGGCAGTTTTGATGAGAGCGATAATGAGGTGATGATGATGATAAAAATTGTCTTGGAAATCCGATAGCAATGTTTCATATTGTAGAGTGTTTTCTCTTGACGTCACAGCGGCCATATTGGACGAACAAAACAAGAAACGGCGCAACCTCTTTCCCACGGTCTTTCACCTCTCCACCGGTCCCTCAGTCCCTCTGGGGTGGGGAGATGAAAGACCCAGGGAACGAGGTTGGAGACTGCGGTCATCTTGGAGAAGAATAAGAATCTCTTGCGAATTGAATTCTACTTTTACTCAAAATCTTTCTTTTGTTTCAATGAACCAACACTGCTGGCTACAAGATTCTATTAGAAAAATAGGTTTTGAGGATGGAGGAAGAAGGAGGTGGGATTTTCGTGCCCTCTTTTCCTTGATCCGCCTGTAAAGAAAAACTAAAGGGAAGTAGGATCCACCACTCACCTGTCCTACCACCAGCGGTAGTATAAGTTCACCCAGTGCAGCGCTGACAATCATAACACTGGTCACAGGAGCTGTGCAACAGAGAAGAGAAAATAGGTAATTTACGTTTTGTTAATAAGACTGAAAAATAAAGCATATTTCAAAACAAAAAACAAAACAAACAAACAAACAAACAACCAAACAAAACGAAACATTATTTTCCCTTGAAGAGAGAAAAAGGACCTACTGGAAATTCTGCATGCGAGAAGCCAATCAGCGGGAGCCTCCATCTCACATACTTGGCGGGAAAACCTGTTCTAAAAATAAATCTACACGGAAGAGGGTTGACTCAAGGAATTAGCGGAGATAGAGGCTCCCCCTGATGGCCTCCTGTAAATGCCTATTTTCTGGAGTCGTTTGTATTGTTAGATTCGCATTGTTATACTCGTTACTTTTCTTTACCTGTGAGGTCAATGTAATACTCCGCAAGCGCAATGCTTGTCGGGAAGACACTACTCATGAACAACCCAGCACCGCTTGTTCCTAACCAAAGTGCGGGTTCACTCTTTTCAAATATTAACATGAATAGAGTTGATGAAAGGCATCCTATCTGAAATTCAAAACGATGGTATTAATAAGAAAGGTGATTTATTGAACTTAGTTTGGGGTAGCAGAGTTGGCGTAGTGGTGAGAGCACTTGCCTCCCACCGGCAATGTGGCCCAGGTTCGATTCACGGACTAGATGCCATATGTGGGCTGAGTTTGTTGGTTCTCTTCTCTGCTGCGAGAGGTTTTTCCCCGAGTACTTAAAGTGCCTATCACCTTAAAATACTTTTCCGTTACAATAATTCTCTGCAATTGTCACAAACATATTTTTTGCTTTAAAAACCTTTTCCTACAGATCCGCTGATTTACACGCTCTCAAAAGTTGGAAAAACCAGCTGTAATTTGATTTACGACCGAGCAAGTAAGGGGAATGGGTTCAATACCGGGTTGACGTCACAAAGTACTTTGCATTGGGATTGTTCATTGAAAACAGCCATGCAAAGTAGTTTTGTGACGTCAACCCGGTATTGAACCCATTCCCCTTCCTTGCTCGGTCGCGGATCAAACCATGTCCGGATTTTCCACCTTTGGAAACCAGTAAAAAATGTGAGTCTTCAGTAAAAAGGTTGTAGAGCAACAAAATATGTTTGGGAAAAGTGCAGAGAATTATTGTAACGGAAAAGTATTTTGAGGTGATAGACACTTTAAAAACCAATATTTGACATTTGCTTCTTTGATTTGTTATTTGTCGAGCGTTTCATACATGAGCCCCTGGCCCGAGAGACTGGGCAACCACTCGCTACGCTTTCGACGTTAAATAAAGTTATTATTTTTTTAGTTGTTCCGCAACTTTGGACATAAAATAAACTGTATGGTAAACGCAAAGGATTTTGTCCCTGGCTTTGAGGCGAGGTGCAGTCTCAGAGATACTGTTTTGAGAAGAGACTCACCAGTTCTGTTTTCAAGTGGGATAGGCGGAGCGGAGAGAAGAAACAACGGTCACTTTTAAATCTGACTGCTGATTTTGTACTTGTCCAGACATGTTACACCGTCAGGTTTCGTAGATTTGTTTGATGATGTTGACTCTGATGATGATTTCTACAGAGGTTGTCCAAACGTTAATCAATGTTTTCAACAGCAGTCCTTCTCAGCACCGATCTTCTCACTTCATCAAGTTATAATATTTCTTATCAGAAGAACGGTGGAATGAAAAGTGATTTTGAATGACATTTAAACGCATCTCTCACTTTGCGAATGGACAGTTGCGTTAAGCTGCGCCTTTACTCTGCTCTACGTTCGTTCAGTCAGTTAGTCCCTGTTATGCAAGCTTCTTCGTATAACCGAAGCCAGTCTTCAATCTCTTACCAAATTTATCATCAACATAGTTGGAGGTTTCACATACATCGCTATTGGAATAGAAACAAATCGACCGACGGACAGCGAACCCTAGGAATGGAAAACAAAGACACTTCCTGAGTTGGGATCGGTCAGCGCATGAACTGTGATAAGACTGTGTCTTTTGAACATGGCTGGCAGTACGGATCGTGGACAAATAAAAACAAATGGATGTGGTTAGACTTCGATTTGGGTAACTTTCGATATAGAACATATCACATCAGTGACATTTCGTGTAGCATACTCACCCAGAAGAGAGAATTAAGGTACGCTGCGTGACTCGGCTTGATATGCACGGCGCCTTTGACGGCGTACGAGTACACGTAAGCGCCAAAGGTTGCCTAAGAAGAAATGATTGGATTAGGAGTGTATTTCTTTTCATTCATGTTTGAACAAGTTCTTCTCAGGTATTCCACTTTTGCAGATCGAGAATAGGCAGGAAGGTGAAGAAAAGTCGTACAAGAACCAAGTCGTCCATACGGACGGGAAAAAGAAAGTTTCTTACGCACGAGCAATTGAGGTTATTGTATAATCAAGTGACGTACCATCAATCCGTCATACAGCAGTAAGATGAGTGACGTTAGCACTGTGACGACTACCACCCGCGGTTTTTGATCGTCGCCGAACACCTTTAGCCAGGGTGGGTTTCCATTCAAATACAGGGTGACCATGTGGTGATTGTAACCTACAAACATCAATAACAGTGCATGAGTACTGTATACTTAAGGGAGGCGAGCGTGGCCTAGTGGTAGGGCGCTGGAATTGTAATCCAGAGGGCCCGGGTTCAAATCCTTCTCCCAGCCACTAGATGGATTTGTCTTCAGTGGCCCCGAGTTCAACTCCTCCTCGCCTTGTAAATAGCCAACTGGTCAGCCTCCCACCAGTTGGGATTCTTAACTTGTTACGTTTAATTTGTATCACATTTGTTTGTTACGCTCATTTGATCATATTCACATGGAATTTGCGCGATATAAATGTTTATTATTATTAGTCGTCCGTCAGTGACACGATCGGTTGTTCGGTCTGTCAATCATTCAATCAGCCAGTCACGCACTTCTTCGTCGAAGTCTTTTCGCACTGTTAACGTCACAAGAAAAGGGGTCTGCTCACCAGGATTGTTGAGTCTTTGTTCATCATACATTTCATACTCGTATTTCTTTAGTGTTCCTGTGATTTTTGCTAACTTCCTCGTAAACATCAACCACAGCAAGCCAAATATTACCGGAAGCTGCGGAAAATAAATGATGCGCCGTTATTTTCGGCTTTTTGAGTGGTCTTTGTTGGAAGTGAGTTGTGCTACTTACGTGCGCCAATGCTACAATCCAGTAGGCCCATCGCACATGCGTATCACGGTGCATCTCTTCTTGCGTGTGGAATATGTGAGTGGAGTTATCAATCCCGGATGTAGAGTTAGCATAGGGCCATTCATCTATAATAGTGGTGTAATTAACCACTAGAACACAACGACGCCGAAGAAATGGCTGTGCTATCAGCGGGCTTATGAATCCACCCACACCGTAAGAGAAGTGTAGGGCCTGGGGACAAATATTATTAAAAAATACCTCGGCTCAGTCAAAAGTGACGATTAAGACCTGAAGAAAATTATAGGCCTCTTTTGCAAAAGGCTGCCAAAAATGGCATCGTTTTGTTTTAATGCTAAAAAGCCCTACTAGCCTCTCTACAATATCCAAAATTCAAAAGAACTTACGTTCGACAATGGGGTCAGTACGTCTAACATAGACTAATAGTTCGGCCGCCATTTATGAAAGCGGTGTATGAGGTTTTGGACAAGATGGATACTGAACTGGTCATAGAGTCCAGTTGTCTCAATGGTCTGCGGGAAAATATCATAAATGTTCGCCAGCGAGCAAGTTCTCCAAGTTTTCGTCGCTGTAAGAGTCATGCAAGAGGCGAAGCCGCCAGCCCCACAGGCCGGCAAAGTAACGATTGAGAGAGTAAAGACTGAGACGATCTCGCCCGCGATCTCGAAGGTGAGAGAAGACTCGTACTCGAAATCTCGGAAAGCCTTTTTGCAGGCTAAGAAATATTCAATTACTGGAACAAATTACAATGAGTGACAATTGTATCCATTACTTAGGACTGTTTGAAATATAGGTCTTTACAAAGCAGTGTTTTTATCACCTTACCTGCAAATACGGCGATACCTAAGAAGACAAATGAGGATGTCAATACAGAGCAAGTGATTTGATTAATATATGAAATGGGACAAAGCTTGAATCATCACAACACGCTCGAACTTAGATAAAGAGAGATAACAGACCGAATTCATAAATGGTGGCTAATAAATTATTCTTTTCTCCTTATGCTAATTTTCCTCACTAGGCTCATTTTAAAGCAAACTTCTTTTCAATTTTTACATGCTAACGAGGCTAGTGAGGAAAATTTCGCATAAAGAGAAAAGAATAATTTATTAGCCGCCATTTATGAATTCGATCTGCGGGAGCTGGAAAGTAATTTCATTTGGTGACACCATGAGAGCTCATATGCGGGGCCCCCAAATAGAGAGAAGAGAACCATGCATGATTTGATGGAAAATGGAAGATCAGAGGCCACCCCCCAAAACAAACAAACCAAAAACTACATCGAACCAAATAGGTAACTGCGACAGGTGGCGAATTCTATCAGGTATTCCCTTCTCAAAATACAGAACTGTGCTTTTACCTGAGGATTACGCCTGAAACTAATAAAACCAGGCCTTCGTCTTAAAGGTGCCGCAATGCAGTTTTTTCTAATCTTACCATTCTCGTCCCCAGAGGCGGCGATTCTTTCGGTCAGCATTAAGGATAACGACCTTTGGACGGTTCAGAATACGCGCAGTAACAGTGTGGATCTATTTTAGTGCAATAACCATTGACAGCCACGAACTGTTTAAAAATTTCCGGCATTGCGCAGATGAGCTGGAAGTCCGTGATTCGCGGACTTTCTGGTTCGGAACCAGCCAGGGCTCGTGATTCTTGGGGCTAACCGAAAGAATCGCAGCATTTGGTGACGCGAATAGCGTTTTACCAGCTCACCTGTTTGCCGTACATGCGTATGAGCTGCACCGTTGTGAATGTATCCGTAGCGCCAAAACAGCCCCCAAATATTCCCGCCAAAAAGAGCATGATGACGAAGATCCGGCTGAGTGGTATTGCTATGATACATATAGCACTAACACCAAGAGCTATCGTCACCAAAACGTTGGGGTTGAAACTGTTAGAAAGGAAAAAAAAAGTCGAAGCATAATAGCTGTGACGTTCTAGGAGAGCACTACCTTAACTAGATTTGGGCTTTGACGGCTATTTCTCGTGACAGTTTGAAGAGAGAGAAGTCGCACAGATGATTAGTTTCCAAAGGCACAATCGTTTCTAGAAATTTTGTGCAACGAAAATCTAAAGACCAAGTCATGGTGTCTCCTGTTGCCCCCAATTTTTTGGCCAAAACCCCAAACATTGCAAATACGACAAAGCTGGAAGAGAATAGTGTGTCGACTTGTTGCCGCGGATTACGTCTGTAGGAACATCAAATCGAAATTTCAGCTCGATCGCAGACAATGTTCTTAAAAAAAGTTTGCATGAGAGTGTGCGGGCGGTTTCGGTTATTTTTCGGTTATAAATTACCTCAATCTTCAACTACTACTTGATCTTTTACTTTCAGTTATGAAACTACCCTGCTATCTACAGTGAAGCCACACTAGGCACCCAACAGACCAACTCGGGGCAAATTCCAAACATAAGTCTAGACAACAACATAAGTCTAAATAAGTCCCAACATAAGTCTAAAACGATTACTCAACCGAAAACAGTGGCCCATTGTGCATGTTTATTATACAACTTACAACCTTTGTCTACTCTATTTACATAACCAAACAATCATCGCTTACGTCTTCACAGCCAATCACATCGCGGGTTTACTAACGGCTACTCCATCTATTGACAAATCGAATCGCTCACCAGGGTTTTGAATTTTCAACTGACTAAAATTGATCACTTGACTCTGAAGATGGCTTCCGCACAGGTTGTCGAAACTTCAGTCAACAACAACAGTCCTTCTCAGGACTCCAGTCACCCAGATGATCATTTTCAATCGAGGTATGTTACTCCTGGGTTCAAGCCATTTTCTTATATAAGTCTAGACTGTCTGGCGGAGTTGTTAGCTCACAGCAGGAGCCAATAAGGAGGAGCGTCCATCTGTTTCTAGCCAATCATAAGCCTTGCATGATCAATTGTTTGGACGCGTGCGGAGTGGAACTGAACTTTTCGCGGGAAAAACACGTCTGAAAATAGCTCGGTCTGCCAACACTGGAGTAGACGAAGCTATTTTTGGAAGACCTTTCGCGCGCCAAAAAAAGCATAGGCGGGCACGTTCACCCAATCAAATGGCTTAGCAAGACAGCTATTGACAATCATTATTTACGCAACGTATTCTTCCAACAGAGGAGAGCGCTGGCAACCATTCTTCGCGGGGATTTCAAAAACCAAAAGTAATTAACGTCCTCTACATGGACGGGCATGCAAAAAATGTTGAAAAGACCAGTACAATTGACTGAATATCCAGATGAACTGGCCGCCCATCGAAGCCGATAATAACGATATGGAACAGTGCTTGAATTTCCACTGATTTTAGACTACTGGATCTTTTGATGCCACTTCAGAATTTCCGAATGTGATAATAACAACACAAATAGTGCGACCTGAGGGTATATTTGAGGTTACGCCTTCCCTATTGCTAGGTTATCACTTGTTATCGCAAGGTAGATAACAAGGTAAACAGTAGACAGCCGGGCCAAAATTGACAGTTGACTTAGAATAAGAAAAAAAAAAAAATGAAAAGCTGATATTTTAAACGCTTGCACACCGTCTTCAACTCAAGACAATGAGAATTTTGTCATTATCGTCACAAAGCTTTTGTAGAAAGTAAGAGCTAGTAATGCTAAACCGACGGCGTGGTTATAGAAACAACTTATCCGTTGATTATATCATCTAATAAAGTGATTGGCAAACCATCGCCAATATATTTGCCTTTCTCTGAAATTATTGTACCTTATACTCAATTTAACGCAAGTTAATGTAATTTGACACGACCAACAGAAACGGAAATCAAAATCAATTTTTTTTGTTACTACTTCCTTAGCTATCACATCGGGACATATCTGCCATAAAGAATTATACAGTTCGATTGTCGTTATACCCAATACGTTTTTAAGGTTTCTTGTACAGTAATTAACGGTATCTCTCACGAGACTTCCATCTCGCATACCTCACATGCTTTAAGACATTTTGCGATATTATATATACAAGAATTGCATGGTGAAATATTTGTCTTTCGAATGTCTGACATATTTTAAGGTTTTCCTTGAAAGCATACCAATCTTTTTTAGTTGATGAGATAATGTTTGCGTACTAAAATTAGCTTCATACAAGATCAAAGTTTATTAAAAAATAATAACTTTACAGGACTAATTGATGACCATTGCGCGATTTTGGCAAACTCGATCCGGCTTTCCAGAGCACGAATAAAAAAAAATAGCGCTTGTTTGCTAGTGTGGTCAGGGAGTGGAAATTACATTTTACACCATTCACTGTCGCTTTTGTTACTGGTTGAAAATTGCTCCAGAAATCGTAAATTTTTAATTAAAACCTGGAACTTTTTTGAGGAAAGAAAAATGTCAAAATTAATTGAAAACTGTCACAGCTTCTATTTTAAAAATTGCATTTCCTGAACCTCCCTAAATCGATGTTATAAAGATATCTTTTTTGAGCATCAGACATCCGAGGCAAACAGAATTCAAAATTGTACTTGGAATAAACATTCTCACACGCATCACGGCCTATTCGATAGACAAAGGAAAACACTGCACTATTAGTTTTCTTGAAGCTCTTAATAATTTAGCAGTTTAATCCAAGCTTACGAGAAAACCAAGAAACATTTAGGCTTATTGAAGTGTGCGAGTCTTCTTGGTTGTGGAACCGATATGATTTCAATCTCCATTTCCTAATTAACCGGCGATATGAGTAGCACGTTGAAACTTTCTTTCAAATTCTGAACAGAATACTTGCCTTGCCACAGCCCATTCGACAAAACTCCAACTGAGTTTTGTTCACCATAGAAGCCTCTAAAAAGGCAATGATTCATTTTACCTCAAAGGAAGTTCGGGAATTGACGAAAATAAACTGCGCTTTATCACGGGTACGTTACACCATCACCATCATTAATAAGTTGCATATACGACTTTACTTTATTTTGTCGAGCATCTTCAAAGGCATCTTATCAAATACGTGACACAACTTTCTTCAGAAAAGGTCATGTGGTTAAAGATGCACTGCATTTTGTCCAAAGCAACATGTTTTGCCCACGACCAAAACATTCCCAAGGGCATTTCAGTATTTCCATGGAGGAAGTACGGATTAGCAGTTCTTTTCCTCAAAACGCAAGGAATTTCTTGTTATATTGTGTCTTGAATGCTGTAAACTATTGTAACTACGTTCTTATGCAAGAAATTTCTTCTTTTAGTTTAGTGATAGGATTAGTCTGACCTTGATTCTTTTCGAACTGTATACGCGCAAATCACCCTAACGAGAAGGGGGACAATGTGACTATCCTTGTTTAAAATCACTTTTAGTTGGGTTGCACTCTTAAATATCAAAACTGAGGAAATAATCCGCGTATTACTCACCGATCTACGAGATATCCACCAGAGGTTGACCCAAAGACATTGCACAAGTCATGAACAAAAAATAATACACTCATAACAGTTATTGACTTCCCAGTCAGGCATTTAAGCTCCAATAATGTCGGACCCAAGATCTCATCCGACATCCCAAACACCATGAAAACTCCACAGTAACAAATTGTAGACTTCAGGCTGTTCCTGTCCTTGCCCAGCTTTTTCACGGTGTTGAGAAAACGTTTCCACAGGGGTAACTCCTGGTCCTTTTCAAACGTTCGACGATCCACATCCTCCATGTTGAAAAGAGGTTCCTCTTCGTCGGATGAAGACTCTAGACCAACTCTCATCTTGGCTAATTTTTCTTGGCTGTCAGATAATTATTAAGATTCAAAGTATCATTAAGCGCGCTGCGGGTTGAGACAACTTCTGGGAAGAAGTTTTTTTGATAGAGGAGCTCAGCCCTAGGAATTACTCGCGAAAGTTTAAGACATCATTAGCACGGACTTCAATGGAACGTTCTTGACGAGATCGAATGCAACAGTGAGAGTTTAGCTCGGTGAAACAAACTTGAATTTTTCAGAGCTCCAACAGATTTCTCAATCACAATTTGTGCCTTCAACTCTTCGAGTCGATGCAAAACTCTTCCCTTCCGAACATCAAAATTGAAAATTCATCGAATCTTCGTTCTTCACTGATACCAAACTTCAAGCCACGACTCACTCTCGCAGCGTTAATAATGCTCGTTTTTACTTTAAAAACTGTTGTTTGCTAAGTGTCCTAGACTGTTGTCCTAACGAAGATACTTTAAGGTATTTCCGTTTCACGTTAGCGCGTAGCAGCGATTTTCATCACACCCGGTTGAAAAACATTTGAAATTCTTGTAAACAGTGATTGAAACATTACACCTGCCCGTAAATTTGCTTCATTTTTCTCATCATTTATTCGGTGCGGCTTTCAAAGAAATGCTTGATTAAATATTCTTTGTGATCAACCAATAAAAGTAAAGCTTTCTTCATAAAGTAACAATTATCTTTCGTTGGTTGTCGAAAGCTCTTCGATCACGACATGTTCTAGAAATTTCATTACACCAAATCTGAAGTGACTTTTACTAAACTTACATTCTCCTTGTAGGCACTTGAACTTTTTACCAAAAGCGAAACTTAACTGCCAATCTGAAACTTATCTTTTGCGGTCTTTTGTGATTTCAACAACAAAATTGAATTCGGAAGTCGTCTCACGTGTCTAGATAATTAAGCACATTTTTTGTTTATTTTCTTCCTTCGTTTCTTGAAGACCCTTCCTGATCTTTTAGCAATTTTATTTGATAATTATGTTTTAATTCCAGCAACAAGTATGACTGGAATTGTTGCTAAAGAAACTCTTCAATTTCAAGCCAAACGAAACTTCCTGCCTTGTCGAGGTAGATTGTAGAAGGTGGTTCTACATGAAGCTTTTGACTGTCAGTGAAATCCTCAAGCGTGACCATTCAAATTAAAGCTACTGGGTAGTACGTTCTTATGGTGCTGTTTGGGTTATGCTGCACAACGTGGTTCTTCGGTTCTTTGATTGACGGTGCGTCCATTCATTCCCCCGCCCGCCTCCCGCATCGCGTCGCGCGCGCCCGATTTCGATTTCCCTTCTCCCTTCCCCTTTCTAGCGCCTGCCACGCAGGCTAGTTATGCTTAACTGGGCAGTTCTGTTTTTTTTGAGCGTGTAAATGAAATCCTACAGTTTGACCATTCAAATGAAAGCTATAATAAAAGAAACACTTTCCTGTGGCGCTGTTTAATCATATTGCCAAAAAAATCCACTTGGTGTCCATTATCGTCTCTTTTCCGATCTTGACAAAGTTACAAGATTTTCAAGTATTTTAATGAAATGATGATATCAATTTCGCCTTCCAGATGAAAGGAACGTGTGAACAGCAAAGTTATTTGCGAACCATTTACATCAGAGGCTTGGGCGTATCGATAGGTAAATGTGTCTAGCTTTACAATTAAAATTGTAAAGCTAGTTTTTAAAAAAACTCCACTCTGATAAATATTTTATCACATTTACATTGTATTAGTTTTGGCTTCCAGGGTCCACCAGAAATGTAATTTAAAATAAGTTTATCCTTGGTTCAACTACACCAAAATACATTAGCTCTTCCAAAAGATTTGTCTTCTACCTTCATAGAAAGATCACCAGTTTGGTAATCACCAATAAACTTCATAACGTAACCGCCTGATATGTTTTGACAATAGCTAAAAATCGGAAGGGTACTCAAGACAATTTCAAACACGGAAGTGTTTGAATAGCATGATCTATGTCAATTGCCATGACAACGGGAAAATACTGAAAATTGAGTGTTTCTATTTCCAAACCGTTATTTTCAACAGACCAGGATGTTATCAGTTTAGGGAAATGTATTGAACGGGAAGATAAAAGTTACAAGTGGGTCTGAAAAAGTTCCTGAACAAATTTCAGCCAGTACAAATGGAAATTCAACATATACTGTCGATCTACAGTCGACTCCCGATAACTCGAACCTTCAGGGGAAATAGAAAAAGGTTCGAGTTATCGGGAGTTCGAGTTACCGAGGGTAAAATTATATACAAAATTACCCCAAGGAAAATGAAAATTGCTTCGAGTTAGCGCGAGGTTCGAGTTAGCGAGGGTTCGAGTTATCGGGAGTCGACTGTACATAACGATACGAACTAATAGCACTTCAGGAATGTAAGGTTCAGTTTTCAATTTGTGTTAAGCAAGTAGAGCGATTTCACCGTAAAGATGTCAAGCTCTCATTCAGACGTCAGAACTCAGAGAGAAAAGCTTCAAGGAAGAAGAGCTGAAATTTAGAAAGAAGGAGACGTGATCGTGAGGCCGAGGAGGAAGTAAACGTACAAACCAAAACTAACTCGTGATTTAACTTTGCTTTTTAAATTAAGGAAGTCTTTACTTCTATCAATGCATGGCAAAACTGAGAATATTAAAGTCTGACAGCATTGTTAAACAAAACGAGTTTCAGACCTTCATTTTTTTTAGAACAGGAAGGTTATTGGCGAAGTTGAACAGATAACTTACAATTATGAGCGGATAAAACTCATGTCTAGCTCGTCATATGGGAAATATCCTTGGAATAAGTGTTGATGGCGGACTCTGCGGTCATTACCAAACATATCGTGACTGTTATGGTGAGGAACAAAATCGAAGGAGCATACTTTTCTCAGTCCACGGTGCGTGGTTTTTTCTTATATCAAACCGAACTTGACTTGACAAATCTTGAATTACCCTAATGCCTTCTGAAGGTAGGTCATGTCAGACTACTTCTTATACACCCGTAGTTCTAACAAGTTCCAATTACTCGTGAGAAAGTTTCCGTTGTTTTATCACCAGCATGAAAACAGCATAATTACAGGTGAATTACAAAAGAGAAACTCGTACAGCTAAGAAATGTTCAATCAAAACCGACCGCACTTGGAACAGCCTTCGAGAGCTCCATTCAACCCTGTTAATCCTATTAAACCATTGAAGAGTTAGTAATCCCCTCGAGGGCTGTTTACTTTCTGTAACTGGTTGCTCTGTCTTTTGAACGTGCCAAACCAAAATAAAGAATCTCATAAAACTGTGATACAAACTAGACCGGCGACAGCGATTGTAACACTGACAATCTGCTATTTTCAGTTAGAAACCAAAATCCCTCGAGAAAAATTCGTTTTGTTTTCAGAAAAGTTATGTTTAATAACATAGGTTTTCTCCCAGTTTTGATAGCTGGTTTCTTAACCCTTGTTCACACTATAGTCACGTAAGCCGTCGTAATCGTAAGTTACGATCCAGGGCGAACTATTACAACGTAATCATAGGAAAAAATGGAAACTTTCGACGCTTTCAACGTTCCCTACGACGGTGCTCGCGTTTACGATTTTTGATTCACACTAGGTCATTCGGTCCATACGTCCATTACCAGATTGCGACTACGATTAAGGCGCAAGTGTGAACTACCCTTTAGTGCACAAATCAGGTCTACGCAAAAGCTAATATTGCTTGAGCTGGAGACATCGCTTCAGCTTAATTTAGTCGGTTTTGTTTAACGTCTGTAATTACCATCAACTGAATGGAAGAAAAAACACGACTCGTCCAAGTGAACCCAATTGGAAAGTAATACTTGAAACTGAATTGAAGTAATATTCATTATCATGGTGACAAAACTTGTCTTGTAAAGATGAAGACATAAACAAGCACGTCTCCAATTAAAGATGATAAGGATTGATTTGTTACAAAGGTATCTCTTCTACATTAGGCCTTGAAGAATTAAAGTGACGAATGAGAGTTAATTAAGTCCCCTGGCTAAATTGTTAAATGAACCTTGACGTGAACGCTTCAAGGTTGTAATCTCCAATAAAAAAAAAAAAGTACTGTGCCTAGTTAATAGATTGACGCTCTCTTTCCGGTCACTCTGAGTTGGTTCGTATGCCTTTTCTTTCACAGTCTGGATGACACGCAAGCGCATGACCGTAACGTTGCCAATTTTAGAAGTTTGTGACTCAGCCTTCACGACGTGACCAGCGAACTCATCAGTTCGCTGAGACGGAAATAGGGAAACACAATCTCGCGCTAAAATAACACTGAAGGGTCGTTTGTGATGAAAGCTCGAGGAAGAGATTTTTCCAGAATCTTGAAAAACTGCAGTGATTTTGTAGAATGGATTGTTCGAATAAAAAGCGTACACCGCTAACTTCCGGATTGTTTCAGTAACTGATCACGTGGCCTGACGGAGGAAGTAAGTCTATTTTAATTAAGCATTACACATTTGCAGATATTTTCGCTTCTCTATGAAACCAGCGGAGGCGAGCATTTGGACGGTAAGTGGTCAATTCCCAATCACAGATCTAGACTTAACGAACATTTCTAGCTATGCAAACCCCCCTGTGCGGTAATTGAGAGCAGGAAAATTCCCTTAGTTGTTACGAACACATTCAATATCGGTCCTCGAACAAATTCAGCAGTGAAAATTATTTCCTGGAGTAAGGCAGGCCTCAGTTGGCTTAAAGCGAAACCAAATGAGCCATCTCCCATTTAATGGTTTCGAATCTGATGCATTTACGGTTGATGGCAAAATTTAGTGGCAAGACAATCATCAGCTGAGGGTTTCGGACTGGACTTGTCCATACTTTAAAATCCAATATTATAAGTTTATGCCGGCAGTAGTTTCCTATATAAGTGACTGATGGCCTGGTTATCTGCTAAACAATGCTAATGAAAGACATGTTCCTTAGGATTAGAGCGAGCAAAAGCCTCTCTCTTGATTAATGGCAATTGTCGTGTGTTCAAACACGTACCGTGACATTTAAATATAACGCAAGGTTTAAGGTAAAACAACCCAACCGTCGGGAAGCTGATCCAAAGAATTCTTCTAAGCGAAAGAAAATGGAAGAAGACAGCACGTTAGCAAGATTCGTTTTCTTTGGGTTAAATGCTGAATGCTTTGAGTTTAGCATACTGAAATTCCTCCTCGCAAGACGCTGAATTATGTTAAAAATGTTGAACTCTTTCATTACGTCATTCGCACGGAGAAGCTTAAAGTGGCTCTGAACCAGTTTGATAATCAAAATGTCTTGAAGCAAATGCTTTTGATGTTCAACCAATAAAAAATGATTTCCGACGCCATTTACTTGAGATCGACCAAGGCAAGTTACATCAGAGGTAGCGAGAAGGTCCATCGGGTTACCATGGTTTTGATATTACTGCTCAAAATAAACAGTATAGCATGTCATCGATTAGTACCACGCTGATATTAGCATCACCTCGGGGCAGTATTGGTGCTATGTCATTGCTCTCCCAGCCTCAGTAATATTAAAATGACATTTTCCGTGACAGTTTTTCTTGATATACCGCCTGGCGTTTGCTTAAAAATTGGCGTTTTCCCCTGGGCGTTTACTTAAAGCCTGCGTTTAAAAGAAGTCCGGCGCATAATAATTAGGTGTAATTTTGTGGGATTCCTTTCAGATTATGGATTCTTATTATTCACGGTTACAACAGCATATACAGCAAGTGCGTGTTGCAATTCACGACCTCATGTGTTCAATGCTCGACTTGGTCCCAGAAAGACCAAATTATGAAACTATTGCAGCTAATAAAAAACTGCAGTTCGAATCGTCCCGATATTGAAGACAATGAGCACTACGATATACACGAAAGAAAGTGCGTAAGTAACGTGGAATACAACACGATCGAACAGTATGCGGCATCCTTGATCATATTACGCCGCGACAATTTGAAAATTTATGAAAAATGACCAAAGATGCATAATGTGCCGTAGCAGTGCGATTTAGTAGAGTACTTTTACTTTCAAGTTCGACCGCAAACTGATGTAAACGCCGGGACTTCGATCAAACGCCCCCGGTGTTAATTTTAAAATAAACAGTTTTCACACGGCGTTTATACGAGGCCAGCGTTTAATCGAGAAAACGTGGTACACTCAGCCTCCGGCAGTACCTCAGCCTCCGGCTACCCAAACATGCTAAAACCCCTGTCTTCACTTCTCATGAGTAGAACCCCAATAGCCATTATTGAACCACTACACTAGGACATTGTGGCTATTTATTTAAAACATAAATGAACTAGTCGAATCGCTAAAATGAGTTACATTCTCTGACTACAATGACAAAAGTGGCCATTGACGTACGAGAGCACCCAGCTTCAAACTAGATAAAGTTTAGGTATTATTAAACAACTTGACAATTTATGTACACCCCTTTGTCAACTGTCAAGACTAACTAGAGAGTTGTATTGTTTTTTAATCGTCTCAACAGAAATGAAAAATTTCGGATATAGCTCCAGTTATACCGGAAACAAATCGAAATGCCCAGTCATGTTCTAAAATTATATTTCCAACCTCAGCATGTCGTTCAAAGTTACAATTTAAAGCAAGTTGCTTCCTGGAATATTGATTCCGATAATTTTGGGCTTTCGCCCACACATCTCTAAATAACCTCATCATTTCTCTGAATGTTGGAATGTTAAATCCGATAACTGGTTTATAATTATCGAGACGAAAGTTTGCGGCAAAAGTCGCAATTAGCGAACATGAGCGTGACAACAGAGTACGAGTATAAATTTTCCACACTGCGAGCACGGGCAACAGGTAGCAAACGCCTGGCACGCAGACATGACATTAGCGACCTTTAAGACTGGATTACGAATGCGACCACCAATCCGAATTTTCCGAATAGGGTGAGGCTAAGGTTTTTTCGAATTGCGCGCGCTTAGAACGGAAAACTGGTGCTCTGATCTAAAGGTCGCTATTATTAGGCTGTGGGTCGAAAGTTTTCAAAGTTCCTGCTCATAACAGAAACCCACAATCTTACTCCTATCTGACCACGGAAGGGCGCATTCTTTTGGCACTATTCCGCCGGAACTGACATACTCGGAGGAGTCGATAACATGGCCGTAGCCAGTATGAGGCAAACCGAGACACTTGCCTCAGTCATTTCTTTCTTTTTTTAAGAAAGGGAGAATACCTACAAATACCTAGAAAGGGAATACCTAGAAAGAGAATTTAACAATGGACATTGCCTCAGTCATAATATTTTTCTGGCTACGGCCCTGGATAATCAAGTTGATTTAGGACATATTCGGAACGAACGGAATGCTGTCTCATCGATTCTCTCAATCCTACACCGGAATAGGAACAAACCGACAAAGTATTCCCAAAATAATGGGCTTTAAGTAACCGGTTCGTTCTATCCTCGTTACTTGCCCGCACAATAATATGTCAATATTGGAAGATGAAATTATATTTCGGTCGTGACAATAAATATTTCAATTCTTCTTTAAAGGATGCGCGCTAATAAAAATGCCGCCTGAGCAATATTTTGCTCGACTGTAGCCAAACCACAACTCTTTGAACCAACGAGACCGAAAAATTAATATCAAATTACCAATGAGCTGGTTTTGTGGTTCACTACTGTCGGTATCCATAGAGTCCAACCCTCAGTTAAAACTTTTAGTTGTTCATCGACTATTTAAGGTGCGATACAATAGCTCGAATCCACGCTCTAAAAGACACGTAGCAGTCGTTGAGATGTTGCAATGGATTCTGGGGGAATACTGACGAATTAATCATGAACGCCGTGCCTGCGCGGGTCATATAGACAGGGGCCTTCTGTTGCTCCTGTTCAAACGAACGCAACATTATGGGGCTAACACGACAACACAAATGTGGCTCCTGTTGAGCCTCCGCTTTTCAGCGTGTCCAACTTTGCTTACCAGTTGCTTACAACAACGCAACCCAACATGCTGAGCGGAAGAATATTGAACGCTGTTGGTCAGTGACGTTGGGAGCGAATGCAAGGGTCTTAAAATGGATCACGAAATGAAATGCTGCAAGTTTTTAGCTCACTAGCAACGTACCTATGGCTGCACAATGACCGACTTGTACTGAGGAAGCCACCAAACTTTCCAAATATCAACCACTGGATAGAGAAATGATCTAAATTCGCACCTTTAAGAATACATTTACCAACATGACGAGTCTCTGCCTCAGCACACGCAGCGATGCGACGCGATGCAATTTTTGCGGACTATTTCATGACACATCAGATGCTCATAAAATATAACATCACAATAACCTTTAACAACTGTAGACTGAACAACATAATGGAAATACAACAAAGTCAAAGAAGTGCATGGATGGGCAGAAAAGGGAAGGGTTGAAACGAATTGCCTTTAGGTAAACTTGAAAAAAATCGGGCCGACTTTTTTCAAGTTTCATATGATTCAACTGGGTAATGGCCATTTTTGCTCAGAACCATCTTGTTTGTCGTGAAATAATGATCATACAAGTGAAGGAGTTTCATTTTAGCATTTTCCAGTCTAAGACTCGCAATTAACTAAAGATTTCTCCGAATCACGCCAAAGCACAGTGACATAGCTCCTTTAGTTAGGCAGGGGTCGGGATGGGGAGTGGCGTATCATCATCCATATATATATTTCTTAAAAACTGAACTACGGATATCAGATTTCCAGCATTTTCATTGGCTCGCCGGACACAGGGCATTAGTTCATATACCTGCTGTACCTAATATAGTCAAGGAACGCGTCAGCAATAAAGCGAGCTGATAACATTTTTGCAGCTCTGAGTTCTTAAGAAAACATTTATTTTTTTTAATAAAACAGTTATTCTACTCGGGCATGATTATAACCAACTTGGCGCTACGTGCCTCGTTGGTTATGTATCACTTCATATCCAGCGCGCCCTCGTAGAATAATTGTTAAATATACCTTAAGATATATTCATCCTTTTAGTATTGCTACTCTACAGGATACTAAAATGGTCAACTATAAGATATCGGTAGGAGCACATAAATAATAAATAGTTATCACATAAAGTAATTTATATGCTTTCGTCATCATACAGCGGCTCGTTGCATTTATCGGAAGACTGAATTGCATTTGCAAGAACAACTGCAATAGGCTGACTATTTCAAAGAGGAATCACCATCCTCACCAAACAAGGGAACTCCTCACCAAACAAGGGTCTTTCACATTGTCAACACCCAAGTCTCAGATGACAGCAACTGACTGCAAATTTGACGCAGGAGACACTCCATACATTTATTATTCTACTGAACCGGTTAAATTTACTTATCATTAAAGGGAGTCCATCTCACTGAGTTTAAAAG
>BLFK01000093.1:1152575-1169548 GCA_014634185.1 Astreopora myriophthalma | reverse complement strand
AACAACCGCTTTTTAATTTTAACTGTTACTCATACCTCGGATGAGAAGACAGGGGATTAGGTTTATCTCGCAAATAAATCTCCCAGAAAAGATGCTCCATAACACTTCGCGCCATGAATACCTTGAAAAAAAAAAAGAGACGTTAAAAACAAAAATCGGTTCTCAATCTCGCATTCATGGCCAATAGTTAACGTCCCAGTTAGGTATTCTTAACACTATACAATGTTCTAAACGACGCCTGCAACTTACCATAGAGTTTAACCCTTGGAAGGAAGCACCGCTGCTGCGTTCACATAGAAAATAATGGATGAACGTGCGACCTAACGTGCGACCATGTATTCAACGGAAAGCCATTGAGGAGTGCTTTTCTGTGGTGCTGTTTATTATGCTGTACGAAGTGGTTCTAACTTTTCGGCAGGTGAGGCTGTTATTTTGCTGTGCTGTAAAAGGTGATCCCGGCCAAAGCGTTCGAGTCGTCTTCGACTGAGATCTTAATACGTCCGCCGTCCGGCTGTTCCAGTGAAAGCTGAGGAAATCCCTCTGTCCTGTGGAACTCTCTAATATGCCGTGATTCGTTTCCAGCTGATGTCTGTGGCGGTTCGAATTCCAATGAAGAAACCTTTCAAGTGAAGGTGAACCGAACTGGCCTTTCCTGTGGTACTGCACGATGTGTCGCACAATGTGACTTTGCTGTTTATTCTTTGGAAGAAAAACCTTACGTCTTTAAACAATGAAATGACACCACGCTCCTGTGTGCGTTTACTATGATTTGCAAGGTGCTTATATACAGGGAGTCCATAAAAGAGAATGATCACCCACATGAGAGCTGCTACGCAGTATGTTCCCCTTTTGCTTCTTTGCGACAGCTTACGATGCGTACTTTACTGATCAAGGTGACATTTGAAACACGTGATGCTCTTTATTATCTGTGACATGGTTTTTCAAACTTCCTGGTCTTGTGGAAACCTAAATTGAAATCAAAACCCGGACCAATCAAGTTACAGCTCGTCAGCAACACCTTCCTGTCATTGCTCACTGTCTTAAGCTGTGCAAGGTGTTTTCAGATCAAACCCAAGCATTTAACCAGCAAAGTTGGACAGCTACTCTACCCTCAATAATTTTTTCCCATCCTGTGGCGGATACATGGCTTTGATGTTATGGACCTTTCACAGAAACCATGAGATGATCATCCACGAGAAGTTTTTCAAACAGCAAACCCAAGTATTTAACCAGCAAAGTTAAAACAGCTACTCTACCCTCAATAATTGTTTCCCATCCTATGGCGGATACATGACTGTGGTGTTATGGACCTTTCACAGAAGCCATGAGAGGGTCGTCCACAAGAAGTTTTTCAAACAGTCCTCTACGATTACGGCACAGTTTTAGTACCAGTCAGAGTTCCTACTTTACTGGTATTACTCGAAAATATGTTTCCATGGTGAGCTTTTGTCTTTTTTTTTAGCATTTCCATCAATGAGATTAGGACTGTGCTTTGTTTTACAGTTAGTTACGTGCTTTTTACTTCTGCTGCTGACGGTCGGCTCTGAAATAAGGTCATTGATACTGAAATAGAAGCCAATAGTAGCTCAGAGAAAACGCGGAAGTAACTCACTTGCTTTAAAAGTAACTAGCACAAAACAAAACGAAAAACATTTGTCCCTGTGCGCCCTTAAAGCTACAGAAAAAGAGGAGCTGCTTTGGGAAGTTAGAAAACGTCCAGCCTAGGTCCTGAACCAAGTGTGTGGTAAGCTCAGATATGGCATTCTCAATCTACTTCCTCCTTAGCAAATTGATCCACTTTTGGTTTAAAGGCGTTGACATTTCATGTTCTATTCCTTTTAATGTTACGTCCTTTAATTTACGTTTCATTCGTTCCTACAACTAAAGGGTGCTTCTCGGAAAAATCCCGGCAGAAACACGGTACACAGCCAATTGAGACCGATCAGTGGTAAGGCATATGTCCGTAACACACTGCTTGTACCTTTTCCGCTCTCGCTTCTTCTGGATTCAGCTACGTTTCCTCTCAGTCCTTATTTACATGTGAACACCAATGCATTTTCATCAATTTTGATTGTTTATTTCACTGCCTGCAGCTGACACTGACAAAATGCCTTTGTAGTTACTTTCTTAACTCGTTCATGATACTGAGGTCCTTGGGGTTAAAGCTGGTTAAGTTGTTTGAGTACAAGGAACATCACGCAGAGCTGTCGACTTCATGTTCTCCATCGTCATATTTGGTTTCCAAGCAACTTTACAAATCAACAAGACCTTAGCGTTGATAAATTCAAACTAAACCCTTTCAGGAAGTCTAGATAGGTTTGTTTTTGGAGAATCTGCACTGATCAAGAAGTCTTCGGCAATAAGCTAAAAGGACAGCGTCCTCCTTAGGGTTAATCTCGCCAGGCGTGAGGTTTTCAAACTCAGCAATATAGGGGCGATATCATTAAGCGTCACTATAAAATAAAGGCTATTTGAGATCACTTTCTTGAGGCACTGTTCTTAAGGTGGAATATTCGAAGGTTGCCAACATGATTCTATATTTGCTTTGAAACAAGCCACCGGAGGTGCTACCAAGATGTCTCGCTTTCGAAACGTTCCTTATATGTGGAGAGACAGTCCGTAATTTGTCGCATGTCCGATATTTTCGACTGCTTCTCGATATTTCCATGGTATTGTTATAAAAGTCCTGAACACTTAACTCACTATACACAAGGCTATACGTGATGTAAACAACACGTCTACTCGCTTTCTACTCGAAACATTTCCAACAAGTGCCTTGCTCAGTTTAATTTCACTCTGGTACCCTGATTTTTGACGGTTCATTCGACGGTTCCATTCTTCGGTGATTCACGTTGGGGCTTCCAAATTGAACAGAAATCAAGCCAAACTCAACATCTACCTTTCATCATTACAGACTATATGTGAGAAGCGTAATTCTTACGACTACAAGTGCGTTCACAATCCAACATTCTTTGAGGTCGAGAAGGAGAACCTCATGGCTCAACTCATCACGCTCTATAACGCTCTCCCTCCCAACTTTTTTCAAAACTAAATTGTCTTAAACCATGAGTCTACCTGTAAATGTTCAGGTTCGGACGAGATGTTTCACGCGTGATATTGCAACGTCGAAATCATTCTGTGCATAAATAAAATTCATCACGTTCGCGTTTAAACGGAGCATCAGCACAAGGGGATCTAAGTGTATTTAGGACGCCATGTTGGATTTTGCTCCAAAAACTTCCTTTCTAGATCATTATGACCTGCCTTCCTAAGTGTTTTGATGGCATACGAGAAAGGTGTGAATCTGGTCGTAAAATTTGTTAAATACAGATTATTAAAGGAACATAGAAACCGTACCACACGTTGATAAAAGAGCGACGTATCATGCATTTTTCAGTGGTGACACGGCCTAGCTGCGTTAAGCTTGCGTTTTCTTTACTCAGCGAGGAAGTAAAGTAAAAATAATAATAATTAGCCGACTTACGTACAGCTTTTGTGAAATTCACATCAACTACTGGAGTTTTACGAGGGTTATTTTTCCACCCAGAGACAAGCAGTCGACTGAAACGATGCGAGTGGCTCTTTCATCTAATTTTGTTCGGAACTGATTAAATTCTTGGTGTCTGCCAAGATTAATTTTAATAACTGCCCATAAAGAAAAGTTCAACTCAGTTTGGAATTCAGTATCTCGAACAGCGTCTGAAAAAGTCAATATTACTTGGTTTTACACCGACTTCCAACAAACCATTTTCTCATTTAAACCAATAGCTTAAGCCGAAACGACCACCCTTCGCTTTGGAGATGCATCCATAAACTGGGTACCAACATATGCGTCTACTGTCGACGGGAAGGGCACTGATACAAGTTACACAAGGGTTCTCACCGTGCATATTCTTGATGATAGAAGCTCCATGCTCTGCAATCCTAGTTAGCCTTTGTGTGATCTATGAACGTGCCTTCAACGACCTCAACACTCAAGGCCCCACTACAGGAATAGTCGTGCTAGCAGTTTCCTCTAGTTCCCCTGCTGAAGTATAAAAATGCACACATCTTTGACTTTTTTTCCTACAGAAACAATATCATTGCTAGAAGCTTTAAATCGATCTAAGGCTTCGTGTTGTCCATGACATTGTCTTTGAAGACATCAAGGTTCATGAAGGCTTGGCGAGAATTCCTCGCGGAATCCGGTCGATTCGCCGAGAAGCCGACTCGCCCGACGGTTATTCGCCCGGAACTAAAAATGATTCGCCCGATGGCAGTTGAACCGATAATAACAACTATTATCTCATAAAGTGAGATCAAAATTGATAACTTCACAGAATTACTTTACTATAATGATGAAGGATACTATCGTCCTACGATGGATTCACTATTCATTGTTTACAGCAAGTCTTCGTTAAGTGATGCTCATTGACCACCTCCTTTTTTTCGATAAAAGAGTGAAGAAGTTTTCCATTGCGATGGTTATTGTAATAAAAAATGTAGTGCTGTTTCTCTAAGGATGTGCGATGTTAACTATCATCGGGCGAATCGTCTTTTGATCCGGGCGAATCACCGTCGGGCGAATACGCTTTCGCTGGGGCGAATCGACCGTGGAGAATAGCCCGCAGCAGCGGCAACTCTTCGGTCTGTTTCACTCTGCACCATTCCCACAGCCATGAACAAGTATTCGACCTGTACGTGAATCGATGTCCTTGCTAAAAACCGCTAAATCCAACCAAGGATTGAAGACATCGGTAAAAACGCCCGTTTGACGACCCAAAGACACATGTGGACTTTTTGCCGAGGCTAATTGCTTCAGTATCACCCTTCACTGCAAAGTACCGGACACTTCCTATCCTTGCATGTAAATTAAACGCCATCTGTTTCATCTAATTTTGTTCAACGCAAACTGAAGCCGGAGTATTTTACCTCCACTTAAGATTGGGTCACTATGCTCGTCTCTCGAAAGTGACGGGACGCGCTAATTGTGTGCTACACAAATGGTAATTATTATTGTGTCACCCTGGCAACATCAGTTTAACAACGACGTTCTGCTATTGGTTTAAGAGCGCATGTTCAAGATAGAAACTCTAATTCTTGCAGATACCACGCAGCTGTTTACAACCTCTAATTTCATTGGATCTGGTTAACACGCAGCTCTATTGTTTTTAGGGTTAGGGTTCATTGTTTCTGTTGTTTCTTTGAATGCTTCTATTGTTTTCTGAGCCAATCGCGTGGGCTGTTGTAATAGCTGCGTACTGACCCAACTCTTGGGGCCGGGTTATTTAAAGGAGTACGCTCAACCAGAGTGCACTGCAGGCAAAGCTGCCATACTGAACATTTTCTGTATTACAGAAAAGGGCAACTGTGCTCATTTTCGTTTGTTACGTGGATCGAATCAGAGCCGCTTTCGTCCATCTTTGCTCTAGAATATGTGCACGTGTTTCTCACAGGTCGGCATTTGAGGAGCACAAACGAGTTCCCGAATAATAACAACAGCGGCGCGCAAAGCACTGTGGTTGAGCGTGCTCCTTTAAACGAAGTCCAACTAAGACAGCGGTTTACGACAATCATTTTATACCTCCGTACCTGTCTAGAAGTGAATTGCTTCAAGTAGATAAATGTTTTTCTTCTCTGCTCTTGCCTTCTAGACACTTTTTTCGACAATGAACAGTCTATATTTACTACTATTGGCCAAAATGAGGATGACTTTGTTAAGCGCCGGCTAAGCTCTGTCTAAATAACGGACCCTTGGGGTCCAAATAAGTCCTTAAAACAGGAAGTTCCGGTATAAAAGAGGTTGCCCCTCCTTATCACAAAATTATGGCTTGGTAGGTAATTTTACTGAGCCCTCGGACGTCTTCCATGTTGTTCTGAAATAAGATGTACATGTATATCGGCAACTGAATTTTCAGAACCGCACAGATACAGCACTTTAAGTCACTGCAAAACCTTGAAACGCTGTTCAGGCTTTCCTAAACGGGGCACAGTATTCGCTGACTTCTTTGACTAGTCAATGATTGAACTGCATGTGTGCCTGTGCTGCGACAGTATTGAACACAACCTTGTGCAGTTCTCATGGGGCTTTTGGTGATGTCTGGTCCGAGACCATTATATAGAAGCACTTTGAAATTTGGACGGCATCTGCATTAGGAATTATATTGATTCCCTCTACTTAAGTATTTGTGGAAACAAAGCTTGAGGTCTTCTTCACATGGGCGTCTCGGCCGGAAATAGGTTAGAACTGGATGGAAAGAGATGAGCTTTGTCTGGCATAGATATACCATTAATCAAATTAAGCCACAAGCTAATATTAATCTATTATAGGCCTTTTAATTTCAAGATTGCCTTGATTTGGATCATACCCACAGGCACTTAAAATACCAGGGTTGCCACTCCCACATTGTGTACGTGGCGTTTCATACATCCTGGTTTTTGTTTTCACACAGCAACTCAGGAATACTCGACTCAATCGTCAACACAGCTCTCATTCTCGAAAGACAATTCGCGACAACGGTATTTAGGCAAGAAATTTTCTAATTCTAGAAATGGGACCCGTTTTCCAGTGACAATTAGTCTCTACTGCCAAGCTGGAATTGTTATCTACGAGATAAACGAGAAGCTGTCTATACAAGCCACTGAATCATTTACCCCCATAAACCACAACCTTGAAAGGAGCAACTAAGGATTATCGCGGTGCTGCATCCGCCGTACTGAACAAAGTGAAACACGGCAACTTTCTCGAGTCATTGTGGTTCAAAAAAGTACACGACTTGCCACAGCAAAGAAATTCAACACAGATGCTTAAGCGTTGGTCGTTTGTCATAGATAATCCAACAATTATGTGTGCCAACACTAGGTCAAGAATAAGGAGAGAAATATAAACGAAAAATATTAAAGAATACAAAATGTACCACGACTTCCGTCCTTGGCAGCAGTTGTTATGAAAGGAATCGTCCATTGACTTCAGTTTTTTTTTTTAATTTGGTGTGGATGTATAATTCCGTTGTTACATACTGTAGATGGATCGCGAACAGATTAACTATAGCAAATCCATCAACAATGAGGTAGTACATGATGTATCAACATATCCGTAACTTGGCCAGTAATATTTGCTTTTGTTCGTTTTACCTTTTGGCTATAAAAGAAAGGTTCATTCTTTTCTACTAGATTTGAAGTAGTATTTTGTGACATAGCACAACCTTTTTATAAGAGAACTTATCGGCCAGTTTTCAGTCGTCCGCGCGTAAAAATCAAGCCAGGCAATAAGGTATACGCAAGAATTATCGTGATCAGTTACATGTGTAACAATTTCTTTTACTCTAAACCTTTCAAATGAATTTATCACGGATGCCGGAGATGACGCAAATTTCTAGCCGTCCGGCAAGGGGTCAATCCTCTTTCCTCTAAAAAAATTAATAGATCAGGAAAATTCTGAGGTTTTAATACTCTTAAACTACACTGTATCCATTCCATTTTATCTTTCAGAGAGAGGCTCGCCGTGACGGTACTAACTCGTGTAGGCAAAAGAGTAAGGCAGAAAGGTGACACGAACCCTTAAAGCAGAGTTTAATCGTTCAAAACATCGACTTCCCTTTGCTTGATGGCTGAAACTGACGGTAAGGTTGTGTTATCCTGATAGCAGTGAAAGTCCTATTTGTTTAGTTAAAAAGGTTTCTACGATTGGAAGGTTTTTAAAAAAACTACGAAGATAAATAGAGCAAGTAGTTCTGCTGACAGGATCCACCATTGTAAGTGGTGAACAATTTTGGCGCGCGTGTAAACAAGATACTAGTAAAGTGATTAACATAAGGGCAGTTATTTTCCTTTTAGCCGGCTGACACTTGTCATTACGGCACGTTGGTTGGCCTTTCGGTCACGAAGATAGTGAGCGCACAGACACTATTCATTCCTTCTGGGGTTGTCGATTCGGCATTACTTGGCGATACAAATTATGCCGGGCAACTAACTCGAAAGAGAACTCTGTGTTGAGATTATTTGGCGATTCCAACGATGTTAGTCAAGCCACTGGAAGGAAAACTGTTGGATGATTCCCAATCTCACTCCGTCTAGTCTTAAGATAAACATTTAAGAGAAACTTTCTTTGTTAAAGCATGCAACGCTACCTTTCACTAACTGGACCAAATGAGTAACCAATTTAACATAATTAATCAGATGACATTGCATGTAAATCTGACCAATAACAATTGGCGTTAAGGTGCTACTACGATCAAAAATCACTTTTCGTCTTTCTTCACATTTCGAAAGTACTTGTGCTGAATACTCGGCATGAGAGATTTTATGCAATTATTTCAAGAGGAAGAGTAATTATTTTGACAGGAATTTTTTATATTAACTGTCCGCCATTAGTTGGAGCGGTTCCGACCGATAAGCCCTCAGAGCGCTGGATCGAGGAGAAAGCTTAAAAATGGAGTGTGTGAATGCGGCTTAAATAGTATGCAAAACACAGATTTTACAATCTGAAAGCAAAAAACTCCCGTGCTGCATACTAAATAAGCCGCAATCACACACTCCACTTTTAAGCTAGTGAGTAAATGACATCACTTTCTCCGCGATCCAGCTCTCTGAAGGCTTATCGGTCGGCACCGCACCAAGTAATGGCGGACCGTTCAATAAAAAAATAAAAAAATGTAGTTGAAATTACTGCAAAAAATTTTACCGGCTGAGCATTCAACACAAGTATTTTCAAAATGTGAAAAAAAACGAGAACTGATTTTTTTTCCTCATAGTAGCACCTTACGTCTAGTCCGTATTTGGTTATACATGAACTTATCAGGCGCGTAGGAGGGGGGGTTCGAGGGGTTCGAACGAACTCCCTTTGAAGATCAATAATGGCGGAAAGGTCCCTGTGGTCGAAATACATCAACCAAAGAAAAATAGAGATATAAACCCGTTCTTTAGGCCTTATGTCTTACCCTCAGTAAAAATAAGAGAGATTCAAAATTTTAAGGACGTTTCATTTTTGCGGTAAAACCGCATACCACCGAATAGCTATCAGAACTTGACAGGGTGCGGAACGTGCATTGAACTTTCTTAAACAATTATGCCGTCGAAATGATGTATATAGCTTAAAAAGGTGCTGTAAAACAAAGTTGTGATTTGCCTAAAATGGGTCTCAAAATACAGGACATGAGGTTTCTGGGAACCTAGATTTTCAAAAATTTCCGGGGGAGCATGCCCCCGGACCCCCCTAGTAAGAGCGCCTCCGGCGCTCAGCAAGATTTTGGGCTAAACGAACACCCCTATCGAAACCTTAGCTACGCGCCTGCTTATCCAGGGTTATTCCTGTCTGCCAAGCACTCCTGGTAAACAAAATGACCCGTTAACTTTGCATGCTTACTTGTATGATGGACCCAATTTTTGTCCTCGTCGCACTCGGCAAAACATTGGGCAGCCTTTCAGCAACTGCAGACTTGGAAGCACTCCTAGTTCTGCGCTTGTCGCAACTGAAAATTCAGTAAAAGTAAGCTTCTGTCTTATGATAACTTGCTCATGATGATTGTCGGTCGAGTGGATCCACCGAAAACCTTGTCAAAGTGGACATTTCATACACAAAACACGTGACGATTCTAGGAGAAAAAGTGATCTCTGCATACAGATAAAATTGTGAGTACATTTATCTTCTAAGAAAAGGGCCCGCCGAACTGAGCTCATTAGCTTTACAGTTTGTGTCCTGCGTGGGTTTGTTTTTGATTCAAAGTGTTTCAGGGAATTTATGGATATTGTAGTTCCTCTTTGGGCAAGATTCGTGAATCGACCATCAAACAGGCGTTGAGTAAAGTCGCCAGGAAAAAAAAAAAGCCAGAATGGACATCTCGCAGCGATGATAGTGAAGAGAGAGAGACAGACAGAGAGAGAGAGAGAGAGAGAGAGAGAGAGAGAGAGAGAGAAATTAAAACTCATTCACAGCGCGAAAGGGTCTTTTTCTCGCTGTTTTTTTTTTTTCTGAGAAAGAAAATGTGAATTTCTTCCTTTCTGTGACACATTTTTCAAGTTTCCAACAGTAATACTATAAACGAAATAATTTAATACGCAACCGGGTTGTCATAATAACTTGCATACGCAAGTATAAAGGTGATGCTCAAATGCGATCATTAAAATGGACTCTATCAATCATCACTACCCGACTGTCGAAGTGTTCATTTCGCGCAGAGACGTGATGCATAACTCCTTCCTTGACTACAGCCAACATAATCGTAGATTGTGCTCTACAGATCTTTTGAGGCTTGGTGAGTCTGTGAACGATTTAATACAGCCGGCAAAGTTGTTCAAATCGGTAAATTCCGCAAAAAAAAAAAATCATGTAAAAACTGATACAAACAAACGAACATATATATATTAAAAAAAAAAACAACAAATAAACAAGTACCATGATGCTAAAAACATCTTTAATTCGACCGAACTCAGTGGATATTAAAACGTGTTGAAAAACCCACATCACAAATCAATCAGGCTATGGTTCCTTCTTTCTTCTCTTTGGGATGATCCAGGTGAACTAGATTTTTGGTAGTGTTTTTATTTGAAAGATGAATCCTTGCGATGGTTACGGCAAAGTTCGCTCCCATTTTGAAAATTTTAAAATGCAAGTCACGATCGCAAAGCTGTTAAAGGTAAGGCAAAGGCGGCGTGGGGAACAATGCCAATTAGATCCTTTAGCTTCAGATCGTTCTCTGTTTTTACTTTGACAATTCTTACCTTGACTATTACTTTGACAATTTTATTCTTCCGGGAAGTTCTAAGAGACCAGACTTCAACTCAGCTGCGACGTTGGAAAGGTCCTTCTGGCGTCAGTAAGAGCTGCACGCGTGGGTTAAGTTAAAAGAACAGGCCCTTTGGTTTTGCTTCTCTTCCTCATAAATAACTCCGCCCACAACCTGCTTCCTAAATGCCGTTTCCGTTCTACGTCAATTTCCACTAAGGTTTTAGGATAAACTAGACAGAAGTTATTGTTAACCCCGCCGTCAAAAGCAATTCAGTCGGTTCAAATGTGCAGCGCCACACTGATGTCCGATCCAACTCCCGATATTGGAAGATGAAAAATTAGACTGAGACTGCGGGAAAAAGACATGGCAATGTTCACTGCCGCATACAAACATTCTCAACCAGGTGATTTCGACTCCGTGTACATGTTATCACAATTGTCTTATTTTTTTTAAGATTAACATCGATAAGGCTTAATCGAGCTTCTAGAATTAAGGAGCGCCTGAAGGCAAAGTAATGGGAAAAATGCTTTGGGGTTAAATCCACACAGTTGGCAGTCCGAAGCACCTTCTAAGGCTTAGTAAACAGAAACACAAGAGTCAGTGGCTTTTATTTGTAGGTCAAACTCTGTGGTTTCCATCCACAGCGGACTCTAAAGCCACAGAGCCACCTCAGTTGGCACAACAATCAACAGCACAAGAGTACTGCAGAACATGTACATCTTTCGTTCCAAAAGAATCTTTCACACAGATCTTTATAGACTACAACAGCAAACTAAAGAACTTCACACTCACTTAACGATCTCCCCTTCCCAACACGTTTAAGTCAGAAATACATATCACTTCATAATAAACGACAGTACAGCAAAGTAATCCTGAAGAGGCTTTTATCTCAGTCATCCCACTTTGAACAAGATTTAATTCACAGATCTTTCTATGATACAGCCATTTTGGACAGGATTCAGTATAAAAAGTACCGCTTTGTGGCTTCCATCACGCAGTCGGGCTTCACGAATTTATCCACAAATTTAAAAGGCATCGTCTTGGATAGTCCAAACAGCCTTACGGAACGATATTCAGTAGCTTCGACTTGAACGTCCGCAATTTATTGAACGATTCCGTGATCAAAGCTACGGCTGAAAAACTTGCGGATTTCAACAATTAAGGCCGTCAAAAATAGGCTAAACACATTGCATACGGCATGATAAACAACTCCATCGAACAGCGCGGCTTGGCTGTTGAGCGATCCTTTCGGAAAGATCATTAGCACTGAATTAGCAGACAAGTAAACTTAGTCCACTTTTGAACAAAAAGTATGACAGGAATGATTTGAACTTGAAGCTTTGCTCTTGTATTAGAGTATCAACAAAGTTTTCAACTGAAGATTGACAGAATTAACAAACCTTGATCACTTGGAAGGGGACGTCGACCATATTAACAAAGAACGATTAAAAAAAAAATATAAGTTCTTTTTCAGTGCGTTTCATAAAAATTAGACTTACGGATGGAAAATCGCGAGTGCTATTTAATTATCAAGCTGACGAAATTATGTCTTGTCCCAAAAGTTTCGACGGCAAACGGAACAATAATAAAGATTACCGCCATAGAAGCTTTTATTAACCGTACCGAATAGGTCGCAAGTTCCAGAGTGCACCACGAGGTTAACTGATAGTGGACGTTAAACACAATATTTTAAACACGGTGTTTCAGATTTTACAGTGTAGAATCAGTTAATTAATATAAAGAACAGCGAACATAACCAGCATCTAAATCGAAAAACAATATACGAACTGTCATAGCCATCAATTTGGAACATTAATATGGGTGAAAACGTAACGCAGATGGCATGAGCGAAGTAAAAAAAATTGGTTAAAAGGTTTAATAACTTCTGGGGCAAACCATTTGCAATTTTACACAAAAGTAATTCATTTTAAAGAAAATTTTTTTTCAGTTTTTACACGCTAACGAGGCTAGTGAGGACAATTAGCATAAAGAGAAAAGAAAAAGTTATTAGCCGCCATTTATAACTCCCCGTAGAACTGCGTGTCAGTCTGCGCTTAGTTTGTAGTATCGTAGACCACGAACCCGGCAACTTACGCAGTTCTCTCTTTAAGATTTCCAAAATCTTTCGTCATCTACGCCATCTTTGCACAGAATGTCGGAGAAACTTTTACTTCGCACCCAGGGGACTGTCCCAGTTAAGGGTTCTTCATTTGGTAATTTCTGCGACTTAAGAAAATACTAACGCCACTCTGGAAAGGGCTTGATTCTGTGAAACCCGAGCAGACATGACGCAAGGAAATAAAGCTTGGTTTTAAAACTTAACAGGCTCGAGGTAACAGAGCAGGTGCTCTCACTTGAGCCGGCTTGTTAAAGTTATAAAGGCAAAATTGGATCGTGACAAAAAATAAATAAAACACAAGAGAAAATTCCATGCAAGAAGCAAATGGACCAATTAAGTTAAGTGCTGGTTGCGACTCGGACCGTCGACTTCTTTCGGGTACCAAAAGCAACTTCTCTTTGTAGTTTGTAGTTATCAGGGCCCGCGGAGCGGATTTTCAAGTTGGGGGGCTAATGCGAACGGGGGTCCGGGGCATGCTCCCCCGGGAAAATTCAAATTTAAGTTTTTTTGAAATGGCTATAAATGCATCTAAAACTGCCAATAGTAATAGAAATTTTTAAATCTAATCGTCTGTTCAGGAACAAACCTAACGACAAACTGCCTTATTTGGTTGCGTTTGTAGGAGGCAACCCTCAAAAAATTTAAACTGGATCGAAACGGACAAATCAGAAAAAGGCAGTGTTTCCTGAGAGGTCCGCATGTTTCACATGAAATAATGTAATTAAGTTCTTTTGTTAAGTGACAGATCTGGGTAACTAAAGTAAAAAAATATATATATTTTACCATCCGAAATAGTGGGGGGCTAAAGCCCCCCCCCAGCCCCACCCCCTGCGCGGTCCCAGTATATTAAACAATTAGATTATGAGCTCGAGCTTTCTATCACGCATAGAAATCGAGAGCGAATAATCTCATTGTTTTAGTATAAATCTACTAGTCGTTCAAAACTAAACAAGTAAATTATCTATATCCTTATCGCAGACACTTCGAAACACTTCGAAAACGCCACGAAGTGGCCGCCATTTTGTTGAAAACCGCTACTCGCTATCTATCACAGAATAGATAGCGAGTAGCGTAGCCAATCAGAGAACGGCATTCGTGATAGAACGCTAGTAGATTTATACTAAATACGTATAGAATCAAATTGATCAATGATTCACTGACCGCACCGTTTGCAGCAGGGTCTAAGTTGCAATTTGTAAATGGCCTGCAAGCAAGCAAGCAAGCTCTCTCATGCACATATCCATTTCCCATTCAAACGTAAACCTCCTGGCTTTAAGTGACTTTCAGCTAGAAATTACAATTTCCTTGTCTTGATCCAGAATTCCCCAGCTTTTCCACCGCGGCCGATTCTTGTAGGTAAAAATGATGTGACATTGTCCACCCTGTAAACTTGCGACGCATCCAAACGGTTTGTTCTTTTTAATGGTAGTTGTAGATCCTTTACCCAAGAAGCGCACCACCTCACGCAGTGCTTACCATTTATGGGAGTTCCTGCTCGAGCTTCTCGCAGACGAGCGGTATTCGTCCTTGATCACGTGGACAAATAAAGACAAAAGGGAGTTCAAGCTACGCAACCAGGAGGAAGTTGCAAAGCGCTGGGGTGAGCTGAAGCAAAGGCCAGGAATGAACTATGATAAGCTAAGCCGAGCGCTCCGGTATTACTACCAAAAGAATATCGTTAAGAAGGTAAGTGAATGTGATAACAAAGAGTCGAGTAAGCAGAGAGATAGGTTAAGGCACTGGACTGTGCGGGAGGTCTGTCCTGGGAAAGCCCTAGTTGTACCAAACAAGTTGTCTTAAAGTAACCGGTTAGACCATGCTGTCTTTGGACCTCAGTTCAGACGATCTTGACTACTGGCGTCATTTCTTGCACGTTCTCTGCTTGTTGTATTTGAGGGGAAGTGAACGAACCTTTACCGTTCGCAAAGAACAAGAAACAGCGAGCTTGCGCACAGGTGTTTTTGAGCGACGGACGGCAACCGGAAGTTATTACCAACATCATCATAATCGTCATTGTCATTATTATTATTCCTGGAATTTCACATTCGGCTAGGTTGGAACAGGGCGACCAAATAGCCACCCCTCCCCCGAGATACCATAGTTATAAGGGCGAATGTTGGAAAGTTGACCAACAACACCACAATCCATCACGTGATACTCCTGGGACCAATCAGACTTCATTGCCGCCGCCGTCGCTGTCAGCATTATCAAAATTATCTTTCCTTTCCTTTCCTTTCCTATCAGGTAAGTGGCCAGAGACTAGTCTACAAATTCGTCGACTTGCCATATAACTACCAGCCAATCAGAAATCTCTATGACAGTGGCATCCTTGAAAACGACCGCGTTGTAAGAGAAAAATCCCTTCACCAAACTGTTTACCCGACACGAGAAGCTTTCCAATTCATCTCCTGTCAAGATCACCAGCGCGACGAAACAACCACCGAGGGCATAATCCGCCAAGAGCCAATCGGAGGTCACCATATCATACAGGTGTTCCCAATAGCAAGTGAATGTTGCTGTGGTGGTGGAAGACGGACGAAAAGTCACATTTCAGTGCCTGTTATCATGAAGTGTGGTCAGCCATCTGCTCTGCCTTGCCAAAGCATTTCCTCTAACGGCGAGGCCTTGGCTTAAAAGTTTCGTATCCAACTATTTTCAAGATGTATATATTTTTTATTTTATCTTTAAGGCAGCGCCAATGTTTTCTTTCAAACAAAAAACAAGAGATTTCATAATTCACAATTCATAGTATTAAGATCAACAATAATTCGCCCAAGAAACGTTGGATATGGTTGATATCTACCTCTCTTGCAGCACGCTTCATTCAAAGATAGGCCGTCAAAAACAGGCCGTGCTCCTTGTCTCAATAACATCCGAGCAACAATTGTTTCACTAAACTTTAAATTTTGTAGGCTTTGCTGCCCATCTTTTAAACACGTATGGATGGTAATTTTTAATTGAAACCTTACAAATTAACCAATAAAACTATTAAACTACAGCAAATGTACGATACAATACTCTTTTTCTCACCGAGTGTGATCATATTGACCTACAACAGTTTCCTAACTCATGGCAAACAAATGATTTTCTGGGCCTTCTTTTCGCTACTGCTTACTGCAAAGAACTTAAAGTGCGACCACTTTTAACTAATTCACATTCTTTCTTGTGCATACACTATCCAATCACACGCCAAGAAAAGTTGTCTCCGGTTTCTCATTGGAATGCACGGATGAAAGAATGTGAATTGATTACAAGTGATCACACTCTTGGAATCCTCGTTGTAAAGCATCGTTATCACTAGGACATAGGCATAAGAATAAGCACAGGCAAAACGCACACAACGTAAGTCAGACCAGCAACAACAAAAGCGAAAGCATAAAAAAACCGCACAGGTCCCTTCTTCTTTTTAGCCTACCTGTAGACGTACCCGCTCCCTGATGCGGGTACTACATTGGCTGCGCCAGCGAACAGGTCAGCATTCGATAACACAGGGTGAAGATTTCAGCGCCCGCGAGAATGAGAACCCCATTTGCATTTTCATTCCGACCGCTGGTCACTGAATCGGCTTCACCCTATGCTATCACAACCCATTCTTTTCTCTGAATTAACGATTATCGTTAATTCAGAACACCGAAAGTCTGAAGGGTATTCTGGGAAATGAACATATTTCTTTTAAAAGACAACCCCGGACACAGGACACGAATCTGCGACTGTCTACTGACAGATCCCTTCCTCTAACCACTAGACCAAACCGTCACCTGTGTGAACCTCAGCTTTTAAACATCACAGAATTAATGCATTTATCATACACGTCGTTGTATACCAGTATAGTTACTCGCTAAGAAACGTTTTTAGACAGTAATTTGAAATAGTCACCAAACTTCAAAACAAAGCGAAACATTTCACTGTTGACAAGTGATATTCCATAAATATCTTATCACTGATTTACTTGACAACTTGTTCCTCAGTAGTCTAGTGGTAAGGACTCGTCCCTACAAGCTCTAGCTGCGGGTTCGAATCCAATCCATTCAGAACAAGTTAAGAATTAAAGATAACCGTAGATCGTGTTGGTTATCAAATGCTAACCCGGAGCGAATGACGTTGTATTTAAGTTTCTCGCATTCTCACAACCCACGCACATGTCGAGC
>BLFK01000093.1:1142575-1147575 GCA_014634185.1 Astreopora myriophthalma | reverse complement strand
TTTTTGGTCATAAATTCTTGAAAGGATATAGAGTATTGTAATGTGAATTCTTTCATAGAATTATTTGCAGATGGAATCACAAGAAACGATGAAATAAAGCTCTTAATGTTTGGGCAAACCATATTAATATCTAAGACCACACAATCTTTTTTCGATAGTTATCAAATATAGCTAAAGATGTTTTTCCGTTACGAAAAACACGACAAGATAGAGACAGTGCATTTCTCGCTGAACCATCGATTCGATTCTCGGTGTTTGATGCCATATAAATTAAATTGTAGACACATGTGAAACGGTAGCTGTGAATTATCTCGTCTTATGAATATAAATTCATTACATATTACATATAAATTGACAGCTTCTAATTTTAAAGAAAAGAACTCAAAACGATGATCTTTTCTTAATCATTCCGTAAGTCCGAATAGAGACGAATACGACTAAAACAAAACAGTTTAAATGGATGACTCCTGTATTCGAAGAAAATGCTGATTATGAATTAGAGAACGAGAGCCCTACAAAACATTTCAGGGCATTTTGGCGGGAAATATTGCTACACCAAAATAATATGGGAAGTCATTTGCACGCGATTTCAGTCAATAACACACTTTTTCGGTATTAGTCATATTTAAAACGTCGACTACGAACACGACCAATTGATTGTCGGCATGTTGCTATAAACTCACGCCTACTAAAATTAGTAGCCGTTTCCGCTCACTGCACTTGACTTGCTAATCAGCAGTAAGGCCGCAAGCGGGTGAAAATTTAAGTGTGCGATATCTTTTTATACTTAAGACTCATCAAAAGTTTTTATTGAAATCTAGGGGTTTGTAACCAAAGATTTAACAACTGTGAACGATTTAACCGCTTTATTGGCTTCGAGCCGAAATCTACAGGGCGTGCGTATACATCAAGTTGAATTTGTCAACTCAGTTGTGTTTTCACCTGCCCCCAGCTGTCGTGTTGACAACGCAACGTTGCTTTAAACGAAATGGCGACTGCAGTATCGGCCAATGGAGCAGTTTCAAAGCTTGTGGCAGCGCAGTTGAACATGAAAACACCTTCAACCGATGGTTTTGTTCGTCCACTATGGGTGACCGATCCTCCGATCGAGGGACAGGAATCGTTTTTCGAAGGGGTACCAATGGTTGAGCTAAGCGGTGAAACTGCTCGGTCGATAGAACGGCCGAGGTTTAGGAGCCTCCTTCATAAAGTCAATGAGCAACAAGAAACTAATGGCTTCATGCTGAATCATGAGACCAAACTTGAAGAATCGCTGCTGAAAGCAGTTCAAGAGGGGGACCTTCAAATTATTCAAGTCTTAACTGATCATTTCTTGCAAGTGTTTAATCTAGAAGAACGATACGAGAATTCAGTTGCGACCGCAAGAAAAACTCCTGTCAATTTTCTACCGCTTGTTGTTGCTGCACATTTCGGGAATTACGACGTTCTTAAACTGTTTATATCCAAGGGCTTTAAGTTGGTAAAACCGCACGATGTGCTTTGTAAGTGTGATCATTGCCAAGAAGATTATTTCAGGCAATCGCAAAAACGCCTCGATGTTTACAGAGCTATGGCAAATCCGATGTGGATTTCGCTAACAGGGAGTGATCCATTCTTGACCGCGTTTAAATTGAGTAAAGATTTAAAACGCTCCGCGAAGCAAGAAGACGAGTTCGAAAAAGATTACCTCGCATTGTCGTTGCAATGCAGTCAATTTGCCTTGGGGCTTTTGGATGAATGTAAAACGTCTAAGGAACAGAGAACTGTGCTAAATTTTCCAGGGACGGAGGCCAGTGATGAAGAATTTGCCGAGGAAGCCTTGGGACTGCTTCACAATGCTATCTCTTTCGGGCAAAAAGAGGTAAGCCTGTGTTAATATATAATCAAATTAGCTAAAAGCATTGATAAAAAAACAGGTGCTTAAATGAACACAGGGAAAAGAGTGTTTTCCATTGAAAGCGTTTCTGTATTTACAAAATGTTCTATCTGTTAGTTTAAGCAAATCAATATTTCCGCGGATCTTTGCTTAATAAGGCTAGTGCCTTCATAAATCACTTTAGTCGCTAAACTTTTTTTTTAGAGGAAAGAAAAAACGTGTTAAGTTTCGAATTGCAATGAATACAATATTAGTGGCGATGTGCAATATCGAAAACAGAGGCCTTGATACGAAGAGGCGTGGATAACCGAACCGATTCTCCGCTATAAATTTGCATATTGCAAACACTTGATTTTTCACGCCGAGATTAAATTTCGGCACAAGTTGGGAGCGAACTGAATGGTCAAAGAAATTTAGCCACCCTGCCCTTTTCAGAGAGAATTGAATTTCATATAATTCACCTCAACAGGAAATCCAGTCGCGGCGAAAGAAAACAAATATTAAAAGGCAATTTTCGAGTCTACACGTTGGATGCATCGACTTCGTGTTTTAACAGTTTCGCTTTTTTCAGTATAGAACAATGTACAATATATGTATTTTCGCATTTCCTACCAAAAATTGTAATCAGGCAGCCCAAAGGAGGACAAGACACTGAATGTCATTTTGGAAGAATTTTCCCACATTTATGCGAGTATGACAAATCTTCAGGTGACTGAACACGAATTAAAATACGGAAAACTAATCCTATTAATGCAGCGGTGCTGAAAAAGGCAAGCAAAATCAGTAACAGTTAATGCATGCTAGGCAAAATATTGACAACTCAAACTTGTTACGATAAAACGTTGTTAACAAAAGGTGAAAACTGTTGTTGCACGCGCTTCAAACTGGAGGTTGGAGTTCAGAATCTGAAGAAAAAAAAAGTAATTATAAACATATATACATATATCTATTCGCTGTATAGTTTGATCGCCATAGGAAAGTTCTTTCCTGCAGTATTCACGTATAATTTTCTTAATCATGAGATCTGAGGCTTCAACTGCACTGGCCGAACAGACGCTAATATCACAAATCATTACTTTTGGTTGTGTCGACAGGAAAATCCGCAAAAGCTGTTTCGTAAATTAGCATATCTATCGAAAAGACTTCCTCTTCTAATGAGACTCTATTCCAAAGCTGCAATGTTTAAATCGGTGAGTAGCGCATGAATACAAGTACACATAAACTAAGCAAGTGGCAGTGTCTCATGCACTGGAACATTGATCAGTTTACACTCAATGGGTGGAATTTTGATTACAAACGAGAAAAGACACGCTTTTAAATATTAACGCCTCTCTTTTGTCAACATCAGACTGCTTTATGTCTACTTGATAACTGGAAAACTAAAAAGCCGACAGTCGAAAGCAAAGCAACGAAGCCGTTCCACTGAACACTTTTTTCCGTTTTTCCCCCGCTTTTGGTGAATGTCAATCGTATTCGATTTTGAAAATATTCTCTACTCACAAACATCCTAAGCCAAGTTCGTTTTTTTTCCTTGAACAATTCACCACACTGATACTTGAATAACCAATATCAGCCTGAAGAATGAGGATTATAAAAATTAATAAAAGAGAAAATTCGTCAATATATTTGAAATGTTCCTTATATCTTCCATCTCTTATTTGGGGCTGATTCTTTCCTAATTTTGAGGGTATCATGGACCGTATCCTGTGGTATTTTTTATGCTGTACAAATTGGTTCAAACTGTTGAGAGATACCTACGTATACTCTGTGGGTGAACTGAACCGTAAAGTGTGACCATTCAAATGAAAGCTACTGAGTGGCACTTTCCAGCTGTGCTGTTTGTTATGCTGTACAAGGGGGTTCTACCTTTCCATTCAGCGAATGAAACCGTCAGTGTCACCTTTCAAACAGACGATACCTGCCAGGACTTTCACACGTTTCTATAAATAAAGCTCTGTAAGGTGGTTCTCCACTTTGTGGATGGGATTTTTAAGTCCCACATATTGAAATGAAAACTACTAAACATCACTTTGCTTTAGTGCTGTGCCCCACGCCGTACAAGGTTGTTTTAAACATCATGAGTGGGATTCAGTTAAATCCTGTAAATTGTGTCAATTCAATTGCCAAAAGCTTCGGGGAAAAATTTTGTGGGATTTCCTTGATTATCCTGATTGTGGTGAAGGATGGTTCTAGCTTTTGTGGATAATCTACTAATTTAGCTTGGTGGTTACAATCGCTTTCTAATGCCCTTAGAAAGAACAAAAAACATCAACCTCTTCCGTTTTCATTTTTAACGTGATGCGCACCTTTGAACAAATGATCTCTGCAAATACGAATTTAATGACAAAGAAAGCTTCAGCTGTGCGCTGGAAACGTTTTACTTAACGAAATACATAAATTATTGATGAACAGCCGGCTAGTTAGTACTTCAACGTATTGTATATTTTTGTAGAATAATATAAACACGGAAATAATTGTCTTTACCGACAGGTATGAACAATCTTTCCGTGTCATCTGGTGCATTCTAGAGGAATATTCATGCTTTCAGTAATTTAAGCAATTCAAACTGTGGTAGGAAATGCTGGGACATTGTCTGAATTCAAGGACAATCGAGACGAAATGTTCGGTTTTTCAAATTTAGAAGTATTCCCTTGTAGCCTGTTCCAGGCGTTCAGATTGTGGGAGATGCTAAAACGGAGGCGAGAATGGACGATGCCGCGAGCAAGCAAGCGGAAGGAACGAGGGAAATCTGAACGCCTGGAACAGGCAAGCCTCCATGTTTATACGCACACGGAACATTTACTGCGTATATAAGTAAAATTTAAAAAAATAGGCTCTCGGAGTGGCAGGAACAGAAAGCTCACGTTGTTCAGCACCCTTCAAAACACAAATTTGTGCAAATCTCACAATTATAAATTAAGTCTCGCGACAGTAGAAAACACTGCAGAAGAGGCTTTTATTTTTGGCAGCAATAATCATTCTCTAATGCCATCAGCATTGTCAACAGTGTGATGCTTCCGACCCAGCTACCAAGTCTCCAACCAACCACTTCAAAAAAACGTGGCATGTAAAGCATATGTCAGAGTGACGCCACTCTATATTTCCGGCTCAAAATTGAAAATAA
>BLFK01000093.1:1127575-1137575 GCA_014634185.1 Astreopora myriophthalma | reverse complement strand
ATGTATTCACATAAAACGAAACTGAAAGAGTCATGCCCGTAAGAAACGACTTTACCCTAACAAAAATCAAAAGCATTAGAATGTGATGTATTTAAATAAATATGTCAATGATTTTCCTTTTAGGACAACATTGAAACTGAATACAAGTTTGCTCGTGCGCAGTTATGGGCTGATTACATTGGAGATGGTGTGGCTACCCTGCCCCCACCCTTGAATCTCATTCCATCCCCCAAGAGTGTTGTGAGCCGGGTTTGCAGGCTGACGAAAAAGTGTTTCGGAGTGCCTAAAAAGCTGTCTTGCTGCGTAAATGTAAGTAGCTGCAGCCAGAATAGACCGCTTCCTAGTTCACTTGAGCCTCTTTTTCAAAGCGAGTCAAAGTGCAAAGTCTCTCCTGTGAAAATGAGTTTTTATAATTACCATCACAAAACTTTCCCACTTAGACTCGTTTTGAAAAAGAGGCTGACATGAACTCGGAAATGGCCTATATAGCCTGCATATCCAACGTTCCCTCTGATTGGTTAATGTTCACCAACAGTCAATTGGTCATTGGTCATGGTAACATACATAACGTATGCTCTAACAGGTTTAGATCAGGTGTGTACAAATGGTACTTTGATGGGCATATATGAGCATTTCACTTTCAAAAGAGATACTGGTTAGAGTCAACGTTAAGTGTATAAACGACTAGCCATGATTTCATAATCCAGCCTTTTACGAATTCCTTTTCATGACTGATGATGCGGTTGCTGTGTGTTTTCCAACAAATAAATAATAATTTTAAAAAAATAGGAAAATTAATTTATTTACGATAAAGTAGTTAAATAAGAATACATATGTATATATGTACAATTTATCACAAAGACGATATATACAATTACAAAATAAAATTTGAGCTATGAAGTGGATGTTGAAATTATCGTTGAGGTAAACAATGAGTAAAAACTAAAAATTTTATTAATTATTATTATTATTATTATTACTACTACTACCGTTACTGTCACAATATTTAAAACACTGAACTTTTTACAAAATTTACATTGAATAAATCGTCTTAAACTTAATAAATTATAATATAATAAATAAATAATAATAAATATTATAATATAACAAATAAATAATAATAAAATAAATAAATAATACATATTATAATATAACAAATAATAATAATAATAATAAAGAAGTACTGCAAAAACTCTCAAGCACTATTTAGTCAATTGATCACTTATACTATCAGTTTCATCAGAACTCAAGCATCCCGTAAACCATTATTTAAGCGGTTTTCAATCGAGTGTCATGAACCCAGAACCAAATTAACGTCAGAGCCAATCACGTGATGAAGGAAATACAACCCTTCCGCCAATCACAAATCGAAGTAATTCACGAATTGGTTTTACCAGCCAATCAGAACGCATAGCGAGTAAACGCAGCCGGCGCTAAGCGCGGGAAAACGAGTGTGTATAAGTGGCAATTGGTTTTAGCCTTGCAGCTGATTGGTTGGAAATCCCTTTGCAAGTTTTTTTTTTTTATCCAATCATAGAGCGAACCAAAAGCAAAACCAAAGCAATCGTGCAATTACTTTCGCCACTCAGCTGAAAACTGCTCTGTGTGCTTAAGAGAGCATTGATGGACTTTTGTGGCATTTGGCTGACGCGGTCAAATGGCACGGGGAATTGACTTAACGCATGCACAGGATATTCAAATACAGACTGAGCTGAACATTTCTTGAACATTTCTTGACTTTGTGCTCTGCATTTAAGCCGATACTCCATACTTGTTCAAGACTAAAATGGCCGATTACAGGATAGGCGGACTTTGCAACCTCCATTGTAAATTAACGGTGGCATAGATAATAGTCAACAATATTTTCTCTAACTTCTTCTATTACACCATTGTTTTACCCAGGGGCAATTGAGGGTTTATGAAGAGCACAGCATGGACGTAGAACAAAAGAAACAATTATACCAGGTAAAAATCGGCTAATAGGGAGCTAAACAATGGCGTTTTTTGCACTTTTTTTCTTTCATCGGCATTGGTTTCGCCCAAATGTTCGATCACATCGTCCCTATAAGAGTAAAAAAGCTGAGCAGTACAAATGTCGTATCGTTAGGACAGATTAAAAGGAAAACACTTCACTTCCGGTTGTCGTCCGTCGCTCAAAAACGCCTGTGCTTAAGCTCCCTAGTTAATAAGACGCTGTTTACGTGTAACAACTCCCCGCACCGGAGCGAAATTCATTCTGGTATGACTGGGCGATTTCATATCGAGTTTACAAGACATCGCTTTTCTCCGCTTTACTCCGTTTTCACTGTGGTTAAGAAACGCCAGTTGTCGAAAATAATGCACGCGCTACCCGTTCCATTCTGCTGAGAGTCTGATCTCATGGCGAAACAAGGAGCACTTACCATTCAATAAAAATGTCACTTTGAAATTTGCCCAATTGAGCGTTACTTTCCGGTTGAACAAACCATCCCCGAGTTATCGGGCGTCAGTCGCCATGAGTTTTTCATCAATCAGGAGGCTTGCTCTAAGCATGAGACGGAAGAACCCGATTGGAAACAACAATTTCGTCAAATGGAACGCGCCATTTAGGTCTGAACGATCCCTGGGACCACCTTCAAACGTCGGGCCGAACCGAAATCTCCGAAATTTTTGGTCGCATGGCAAGCGCCCAAAAACTTGTTCGTTGTGTACATAATACCGGTACGAGGTTTCGAAAATCTCGCTCAGCACAGCAACCGAGGTGAACTCGCGCCAGTATGACCCGTTCAGGCATGACATTTTCTGGTGGTATTATGTAAATGAATGCATAGAATAGACACGAAAGGGAACCGGGCTGAACTCACGCCGATACGAAAGTCGCCCCCCCCTTCCCCCCTATCACGTAAACACCCCTAAGTAAACGAACCTTTCACGAAAATTCACGGAGAGGTCGGAAAATGCTCGAAAACAGAGGGAAGATTTCCGAAGGTCATCCGCAATCCGTTACTGCATGAAAGCCTAAACATTTAATTTCTTGAGTTATGATTGAGGCTTATAACAGCGAATTTACAGCACTTTTCATTTAATTGATTTGACTCACAGTTGGACCTGGTTTGCTTTATTACACCCTGTTTTGCAGCGCTGATAGCAAAGAAAAAAATAAGTAGTCGAGGACTAAGCGTGGCTACTACTGCAAGGTAGAATGAAAATTGGACATCATCAGAAGTCCATAACCCAGAAGTTTCGATCTGTTAGGAATGTGTGTAGGTTCGAAACGGAGATTTCGTGATTTTTACATGACAGAACTGTTAGTTGTTACCAGGCCGAAGGAGTGATCTCGTTCAGCCATGTTTATGATGACTTTGTCTTGAAGGTTGCGAGTGTGAATCGCTTTTCATCCTATGGATTTTTACGAACATTTTCAGTTATTTTGAGAAGGAACCCTCAGATTGTTTAAACTAATGTAGCCGCTGAATCGATTGTGTAATTTTACTTTCAGAAACATATTTGTATGCCGTTTACTTTGATGAACCTGGATTAAACACAAAGAAAATTACCAATCGATTCAGCGGCTACATTAATGTGGCCCTTCAGTTTACGGTATTATCTATTTTTAGCACGGCTGCTTCTGGATTTCTGCCATGATTTGCATTTAGCACCAGCCATCCCTCGTGCGGCTCTTGGTTGTGGGCCAATGGGACGCGTTGACGTTATCATGCCTAATCTGATTGGCCATTATTTGGCGAGAACTCTATTCTAAAATTAGATAATACCTTATTAAAGGCCAAATGAGACAGGTTATGGGCTTCTGACATCATTCCTTGGATTACTTCAACAATAACATGTAGAACCAATGTTTTTTCACGTGTATTCTTCACACTCATACCAATAATACTAAATTTTTAGCTCAGTACAAACTTAAAGCAATAGAAGAAAGCTACTTACTTGGAAATTCTTTCCACACGGCGATAATTCTTCTGCTGTTATTGCGATTCGGGCGGCTCATCCCCTGACAACCAAACAGTCCGAAATGCCGGCAGTCCGCAGATTTCCCGCCTGATTTGCCTTTAATCTTCACGGAAGTCATGTAATTCGCGATCTCATGACGTTTTAAAGTTTTCTGCAGCTAAGTAGCAGCGATGACGGCCAGGTCAGTTGCACAAAAACCTTCTTAAACATGCAAACACTCAAGATGGCGACTTTCCCAATGTCCCATGTCTTAGCTAGTTCCCAGTGTCGCTCGGTATTTATTGTTTGCCAGGTCAAAGGTCAATGATGGACAGACAGAAAGGGCATAGATGAACGATTTGCTTTATTTAAGATAAAGTTAAATATGTTCAGAACCGCCGTAATTTTGTCAATTCTCCCTTGGCAGTCATTCCACCAAAAGAAGCAAGCTGCTGCTGGAGTAGCCTGATTCTCAGACGGTCCAGGTCGCTCGCGGCCACACTCTCTCCCTTCCCCCGGAAGGGAGAGAGTGTGGCCGCGAGAGAAAAAACACAAAACACGGAGAAAAAACATCGTGCATGCAGATGCCCTGAGGAAAAAATTCTTTGTGCATGGAAAGGTTTGCAAAAAAAAAGTCATGCACATACCAAATAACCCAGCCCCCCCCCCTCCCACCACTCAAATGTTAAACGGTCCGCCCCAACGTTTCGTTGGAGGACCTCCGAAGGTCATTCATTCTGTTATCATATATAGTCGTTGTGTTCCACATGGCACATATCAGATTCCAGGCCATTTCCACATGTATGCGACGGTCGAATGCCTAGATAAAAAATAACTAGTAGTGGTACCTCTGGACACTTTGCTTAATCGTTAACTTGTATCCCAGTATCTCGTCCCGCGGATCGCTTATACGTAATAGTAGCCCAGAGCATCGGCCCCATTAGATACCTGTCCACGACAGGCAGGTGTGTCCTCAACATTAATTAGGAAACGAGGGAGAGGCGTCGGCGCCTAATTATTATACATGTGGCAGATCCCTTACCAATAGACCATAGTCAGTTCCCACTCGATTGGAACTTAGTTTAAGATTTTGAGTGACTTCAGTTTATTTCAAAGTTGGTTGTCTAAGTTGCGTTGCTGCCAACTTTGTCAAAGGGAGTAGGTATGGAAAATGGAAGATCATACAGCCCTCATAAACTTAAATAAGGAACACTTTTCAAGTACTTTTGCAACTGGTTCCTTATTTCATCTTTGCTTTGCGTCCCAGAATGTGGTCCGAGAACTAATTAGCCGTTACTGGGCAAGACGTCGACTCCAGAAAAGCGCTTCCGACGGCGGCGAAGTCAACGCCGACCAAATGGCTGCCATAACAAGAGTCAAGGAGGAGGTAGCAGATATGTTAAGCGAGATAAGGAACATACTGAAGGCAAATAAAAAGAGTAGAAATCGAGAAAGAATCCTTAGACGCGAGGAGGTTGCTTTTGAGGTAGATGTTTACATATATTTAATATAAGGGCTAGGTCAGTAATAGATGGCATGCTTTGATATCAGTGATTTGGTCATCGTCATCGGTGTCTAAACAGGTATATTGATGTGTAGAGGTAAACCCAGACTGTATGGTTACCTCGTGACACATTTCAGTCTATCTACTCCACGTGAACGTGCCCACCATCTTTGACCAGATAATTACGTTCCCGATACTTGTAGTTCCTACGAGGGGGGAAGGGGGTCCCATAACAAGACTTCATGCACCCTTTGGGATAGGTGCTTCGCCCATTTCCCTCTCGAAACCTAGATAGGTCAGACCACCACACCGGGAACTACATTTCCTACTTTTTGCGAACAGCACCTGGGTTCTTTTTTACAATTATTATTTTCGTTGAAGAAAAAAAGAAACAGACATCATAAATTTCACCATGGGCGGTGGAACAGTTCTGAAATTAAATGAAGTGATCAGTGTTGTTCAGATGCTCTAAATACGACTAGAAAGCTCTTGAATCTCGAGGTACGATCAAACATAACGGTTCCTTCAAGTTTTTCTTGAGTACTTATCTATCTATTTCAGATTGGAGAATCATCGAAGACAAATGGAAGTTTCAGTCACATGGAGCTTTGACCAAAGTCAGAACATTCCTGGCCAGGGTCGAAAAATCTCCTCACCTCTCAAAGGAGGGCCCTCGTCAAACTTCGGGAGTTCATCTTTATGATGAATATCACTGATTCAGAAAGGATGAAAACTATTTCGAAACAGTTACAAGAAATCTTTCAGAACAGCATTGCATGACGACTTTCAAGCTCGCTTGCTGTTCCTCTCGAGCGATAAAAATAGGTTCACAGTGCTTGCAATTTGAAAGATTGAAGGTTCATCTGGGAAAGCACGTTTTCTAAAGACAGTTGTAATGTCGGTGAACGTAAATCCTCATACTTTACCACGCAGTCCGCCGCCAAACCCAACTTTTGTACACCTCTGCGCTCCAAATAGAAACAAAAAACGTCTTCCGCCATCCCAACAATTCATGCGAACTACAAAAACATGCGAAGACTGGGGACAAGTAATGGATTTTGGGGGGGAAAAATCAACGATAATCAGCCTTAAAGGCATTTTTATCGGGCTCACCAAGGCCTTACAAAATCAAAACCTAAACTCGTAGTTTGGGGCATAGTTTTTTAGACAACTTAGTACATGCTTTTTAGTAATGATAGAGTGCGGGTAAGTTCGTGGCCAGCAAAACCAAGCTGAATTGTAGAAAGTTGTAAATTATATTTGCTGATGTTGCGAATTAAGATTAATCCTGGGCTTTTTCAAAGTAATGTCTATTCATTTATTTACTTGCTATCTTAATGATATTTAGCATGTATAAAGCCAGTTTTATTTTAAATTTCAGTCGTAAGTCACCGTATTTCAATGCTCTAATTTAATCGTTTAGAGCATTTCAAGTTAACACTTTTGAGTCTTTGATGTTAAGGTTTCTTTCCATTGTTCTTCAATTTAGCTTTCTTTTTACCACGTGAAACGCACTTGGATGCAGTTGCGGGTCCAGGAGTTTAGAAAGGGGGAGGGGTGGGGTGGTGGCTGAGTTGACATAACGATATATCGGAGTATCAATGGAACGCTGAACTCTGATTTCATTCACGAAACTAGGTTTTCCCTTGTTTATTTGAATCATTTGTTTTCAACAATCGGAGGCAAAATCTCAACTTGAATTTTGTTCCCTTCGATAATTTGAAGCTAAAGGACCCCAAAAAGGTGGTGGTAGCCACCACTCCACCTCCCCCCTGGACCCACCCCGCTGAGTATCCATATAAGGAGTGCGGGCATTAAAGGCTTTTTATAAGACTGTTCCTGTTATACAATGAATAGTCCAGGGTCTAGTCAATTTCGAGCAAAGACTGGACGCGGATAAATTAATTTCAGCTGTTTAAATTGACTCCAAGGTGAACTTTTGCCGAGGTTTTTTAATATCCCTCATCAGGATAGCGCGGTCTTTGCTGAAGTCATCGATTACATTTTTCCTTATTAGCATACGAGTTAACCCAAAGAAAGGGTAGCTGTGTATAAAATTAAGTTGAAAAGTTGAAAGAGTAGTTAACTAGAGCAAGATGAGCAATTTTCAGCTCTTCTAAAGTAATATCTGAGGAAATATCAACCATCAACCGAAAATGCAAAATTTGTGGGTCACCCAACGTTAATAATGAGCCAGATATTTTTTTGTAAAATTTCGAGTTTTTAAAAGACAATTTCTCCGAAACTGATATAGAGCTCAAATTTTCAGAGATTACTAATATTGTTATGCTCGGTGAATAGTCACAGGTGTTATTTAATAGCTTGATGAGAGATCGATAAACACATGCAAAGATTCAACCGTTTCATTCTCTGTCTATTGTTTTGGCCAGAGCTTTTTGAAATTCGCCGAAATTTTTTGGTCATCGATTTCTTCCCCGGCAACTATGACACCTTTAAGGTTGGCAAAGTCTGCGCTACGTTCGCAAGATCAGCGGATGTGCCCATAGCGTTCGTGCACCGTGATTTGTGCCAGACGGTTGCCATGGAAGGATCGGACAAATTATACCTTCTGGGGAGTGACGGAAAGTTTGACAACACTAACTCTTCAATCCCTCGTCTATTCCACGACAACATGCACATAAAGCGTACCACTGACGATTATCAGACGCTGTATCTGTCACATCATATCGAAACGGACTGTAGCGTATGCGTCACGAGTAACAGATTCACTGTCCATTCCGCGCTTCAACACCCGTTACATGAAAGACTCTTTGGAGCACAGAGGGGCGCTGCTCTGATACTACTTGACAAGCAAACACCGCGAATTAGTTAATTTCACTTGTTATGGGAGTCTCAAGCGGAAATTGATATTATTAGACAATTTTAAGATTTTTCTTTTTTCTGCATCCACCTGCACTTTGAGATCAGAAGATTTTATTTACACATAACACCTACAAAATTGAACTTTTAAAATATTTTTATCTTATTTAACAGTATAAATCTTTGGTTTTAGATAAGTTATGCATTTTCTAAAGTCCATTAGTACGTTAGATCCTTAGATAAACGACCCTACAAGCTTTTTAGCTTTGAATACCATCATTTTAAAATAAAGGATTTGATTGGTTGATTGATTGATGGATGGACAAGAAATGAATGGTAAAAATGACAACATTAAGGGAGACTTTTAAACTCGCTTGATAACAGAAACGCGAATTGATGATGCTCTATTTGTTACCCTTTGAGTAATAGGGGTCACGGACTCTTCCGGGTCAAATGGTCTCACCGGTTGATAGCCAGACGCAAAGTTATTCAAGGGGACAGGAAAAGCAATCCTTGACGCTGAGTTTGGAAGTTCCGGCCCGAAAATTGAGGGGTCTGAAGGCCACATAAAGGGAAGTGAGGTAGTGGGAGGACTGGATGACTTGGTCCTCCCAGCAGGTGTAGAGACGGGAGTAAATGCTGAATTAAGGCTTGTCTGGAGTGGTGTACGTTGGTTTGTTGTCTGTTCTTGCAGCGCAAAGTCTATGTTCTCCCAGTCGTAACACTGTGGTGACTCCTTAGATCCCGATTCCTGCTGCCCAGGGCTTCCAAGGATTTTGTGAGCAAACCACGGTTCTTGCTGTTCAATGGAGGCCTTGATCCTGTATCCGTGAATTCGTGATCTTGTGACGCCAGGCTGGTACTTGTAGGGCAACTTGTTAAATCTGTACACTAATCTTTTATGTGGAACCTGCACAGAGGGAATCGTTTAAGGGTCAGCAAACAATCCAATCATGTGTTAATATAAATCTTGTTCTAGTTAATGCTCATTTATTGTCAGTCAGTCAGTTCGTCAGTCAGTGAATAACTGAAGGGGAATTGCTGGAGCTTTCTTCATTCAAGACATGCTTATTTAGCACCCAACGAGCAAATGAAGTCGAAAGTCGTTGAGAGACATTTCTAGGCTCCTTGTCATGTATAAAGACTGTCTAAAGAGGTGTTTTTATCACCTAGAATAATTTGATCTGTTCGGATATGTCAGCTGAAAATTCCGCGATAGGCGGAAATAAAGCAATTTTAGTATTTACTTTAAGTCCTGATGTCTTATCCGTGTATAAATAAAGTTAAATAAATAAATAAATAAATAAAGCGACGAAAAAGGAGGGGGCTTGGGACGGGTGAGGGAGGGAACGCCTGTAAAACTTTTTTTAAAAAGGTCTTTCCGCCCACTTGGCCACCTGACGTAGTTTCTGCTTTTGGGTTGTCAATCAAACGTAAAACTCCCCCTGGAATGTACGCAAATATTTTTCGTTACTTAATATGCCAAAATTATGCCTTCACAATATTTCACCGCTTCACGATCATCAATTTATCGCTTCCATCACAAGTTCGCAAGCTTTTAACTTATATCTTTGGCTTTGGCCTGTAAATAATCCTTAGAATCCCTAGCTTGCGGCGATATACGTTGTGCTTTTTCAGTTTTTGCCGTTCCGAACTTATTTAACGCTACGGCAGGTAAACAACTCATTTTAAACGCTACAATTTCTCATTTTCGGTGTTTAAAAATGCAACGTACCAGGAGTGGCCTCC
>BLFK01000093.1:1117575-1122575 GCA_014634185.1 Astreopora myriophthalma | reverse complement strand
TCCACAGAACCTGAAATTTGGTCATTTCACGTCGTTATTTAGGAGATCACGGCAAAGAAATGTACCAAAATGTAAAACGCACGTGCAAAGCGTGCACGGCCATTGTTTTTACTCACTAAAGCTATTGTTTTGTAGCGTCGTCGTTGCCGTCAGCGTCGTCGTTTCGTAAGCTCCCTAATAATTCAGTAATGTAAGACCGGTTACAAACAGCTCGCTTAGGTACTCGGGTGTGAGACCGTTTAGGATTTAAATATACCATAATAGCTGCCTTCATTTCTCGCTGAGTACTTAATTTTCTCCACTCAAGTTTACTAAATAGGTCCTCAACATCAGTGTCATAACTTGAAAAGGTTAAAATTCGAGCAGCACAGTTTTGTAGTTTCTGCAATTTATTTGAAAGCGTTAAGTTGCAGTTTCCCCACAAACCACTACAGTAATCAAAGGGTGGCCGCACCACACGTTGAAACTAAGCTGCAGAGTTTCGGTGTGGACGAACGGGCGGATTCTGGGTCTCGGAAGAGTATTTAATCTCTGCGTGACGTCACTCCACTCCCTTGTGTTCCTTACTCTGTGGCACTCTTTACTTTCTTATTCCAAAAAGGTACCTAAATCCAAGGGTATGCATGACCATTCAAATGAAAGCTATTCAGCACTACTAACGTTTGATTTCGTGGATGAAGCCCTTCAGTTTGACCATCCGAATGTATAAGGTTACTATTTGGGTAATTTTCCTGGCGTCTATAGTCTTTTGCTATTGTGGATGCAATTTAAATCAAAGCAACTGACGGTCATTGGTAAATTCTACGAACACAGAATAGAAAATAATATTGAAAGCCGGGATACATTATTAATGCAGCTTGAATTTGATGAGATAAAGGACAAAGTCCGCGCCCAATTTATCATAGCGTGGCGTTTGTTTTCGGGTCCAGGGATGTCTTGGCTAGAGTACTATCAATTTTCGCCATGCCATTAAGGTGTGACTAAGTTTTCACAGCGAAACTACGAGCAACACATTTCATAGTGCTGTTTGTTGTGACTACAAGGCGAGTGACTCTTCTTTCTGAAAAAAATTGAAGCCCTCTTGAACCCGGGGACTTGGAGTCGCGTTTTGTAGTTGTTCTGTCCCGTTTTGTAATAACAGTCGCACTTTTGTGTCATCCGGTACTTTGTACAGAAAGTGGTGCGACAGACTGAACACCCAGCTGATTACTAAGATGAACATGATTATTTTGGCATAGTACACTGCTGGTAAATTTGATGTCGTTCCCTACCCTAAAATATTTCCTAACGTTTTCAGTTTCACGAATCAATGCTCATTTCACGGCTAAACAAAGGAGGGGAGAATCAGTTAGCATACCTAATAGTCAAGACAGTCCGTTAATCTTCTGCGAACACACTGGGGACAGTCTATCAAGCAAGGTAATCTTTGCAGCCGGAGCCTCGAGCGCTGATCATTTCTCTTTTATGATGTCAGGTGCTTCCTCTGCAACTTATAAACACGATCAGAGCCGGATGATGGAATTATACGAAAAGGAAGAAGTGAATTTAAGTCAGGACTTCCGCCCAGCTGTTTAGGTGTTCCTAATGTACAATATAGACCACTTTCATAAATGACGGCCAATTTGTTATCCTTTAGTATATATCAACTAGACCTGCTGGCCTCATTTTAGAACAAAATTGTTTTGAATTTTGCACATCCTAGCGAGGCGAGAAGGGCTTATTAGCATAAAAGCAAAAGGACGTTTTGTTTGGCTGCCGTTATGAAAGAGGTCAATTGCCTGTCGTTTTGAAACCAATTACAAATACTTTGGAAAATTCTAACAACAATAACAGCAATAATTACCCTGCGAGCAGAGTCTCCAGCGAACGAACTAGAGGACAACGAACACGCATGCTCAAATGGGAAAGAACACGAATTCTGCAGAGTCTCCATTCCTCGTTGTCCTCTCGTTCGTTCGCTGGAGACCCTGCTCGCAGGGTAAGCAATAATAATAATGATAATAATAATTGGTCAGTGTCAAAATATGACAGTCATCGTTTTCTTTGCTGAGAAGCCAGTTTAATGAACAATTTCATTCTTCCTGTAAATTCTGTATTCGATGTATAATGCATATCTTCACGACAATCACTGGAAAATTCGAATCTTTCGCTTCCGCTTCCGGGAGAGAAGTCTGAAGCCTCGAAAGAGACAAGTTAAAGGAACGACAAAAGCGAGCATTGACTGTTAGGGCGTGTTCGATTGACCTTATCATAAGATTTTGGAATAGGAATAATATAAAGAGATTAACCTTGAGATTTTTCTTTGCAGGGAAAATGAGGAGTATTTCACTGCACCATTTTGTCGGGAAACTACGCCGATAATCTCTTTTGAATTCCAACATTAAAATTGTCTTTGGACTTATTTTAATAGGTGTAAAGCGTCGTAACCCAACATACCCGGCCTTATGTAAAGAAAGGGTGGTTTCCTTTGCATCATTAGCCTAGCAAGCCTTCACTTCGACCTTTGCATCTGTTCGTTGGGAAAGTGGCGGGGTTTAGTGCCGTGAAACATGGTGGTTCACAATAAAAAAGATCCTCCATCGGATGAAGAGAAAATACACCGAGTGAAAATATTGGTGGAAATGGCTGCAACATGGTGTAGAAAGACCAGTAAAATATCAGAAAAGTTAGACTTGAACAAGTTCAGTATAGGAAGGTCAGTGCAGATGCAATTTCAATTTCGTGTTCCGTTTGAGGCCAAGCACATAATATCCATCGAATTCCGTTACAGCGCGTGCCGGGAAAAAGACTGCACAACAACGTATCCGTGAAACCACAGTGCCTGGCATTTTCCGTTTAGATCGAGCACTCGGCTGTCTCCTGCCTTAAGTTCCAGTGACACTGTTATTTACCAATGCACCCCATCAGGCTGCAGATCGCCCATAAACCGTACATATAAAGTATTTATAATTTATGTACAATGCAAGTATTAGCACCCCGTCTTGTCGTTATCTATATTATACTTATTTTATCTATCTCTGACTGCATTTGGATTAGTTTCAACCATAATGGCCGGTGCGTTTGTTACAATTAAAACATAATCCTAAGTCTGGAAAGTGCGAATACAAACTCTACAAATAGTACAGTTTTTGCTCTGGTTTAAATTGGTGTCTTTTAAATCAATAGCTCGCATTTATTTCAGCGAAGTATGACGAATGAAACAGGACAACCAATATTATCTCTTTTGATGGCACCGTGCGCTGAGGTACAACCTCCTTGGAGCGGTTCGCTGAATTCGCTCTTGTCTGAAACGGATTTCGGCAGTAGAACGCCGTTTGTCTTCAATAGTAGTTCTTGTGTTAAGGCTGTTCCGGGAAAGGACTACGGCGTAAAACAAGCATAAGTAACGCTTAATCTCCGCCAAAACCAGTTGAAATTCGAGAGCTCGCAGTTGTACGGTAACGCTAAGTCAGTTAACCCATCTAAACCAATTAAGCTTCAAACTTCTGAGCGTAACTCTTCAGTGGCTCTTGGCCGCATGATCTAATACGCTGGAAAGGTTATAGCTAAAGAACCTTCGAAATTCCAGCGCCACCTTATATTGCAGATGTTGACGTCTACAATGTTCTCAGTTCTCCCATTTGCCTCGTGTGTAATAAGTATAATGTGGTAAATACAAAAAATAAACAAGGTAAATGATACGAGATAAAAGACGAAATCCCAAATTTATTAGTACAGAAAAAGTCTACGTTCTTGGAACCAAAGTATCGTTAAAACAAGACGAACTATATTATCAGTGAATTAGCCATTTTTGTGGAATCGTGCAGCAATTCCATTTCTCTTAACTTTTCCGTAAAGCAGCAGTTATTTTATCTGAAAGAATAATTGTAATCGTGCGTCGTAATGGTCTTCCTCGGCTAAACCCTCTGTCAGCATTCTCACAGAAAAGTAAATACAATGGGCTCTTAGCATGGAACTGTCAGATGGTACAAAATCCGCCCTGCTGGACGGCAAAAGAATGCAACAGCCTCCAAAAAAAGCGATTTCAACCAGCCAAGCGTGACTTTCCTTTGTCTTGGATGTCCCAGCTCAGTGCGTAGCGTGCCATCCAGAAGAGCGGATTTTATACCATGGGACAGTTTCACGCAACGAGCCCATTGTGTTTACTTTTCTGTAAGAATGTTGACAGGGGTTTAGAGCAAGATGGAGTGTTTAGCTGAGGAAGACCATTATGACGTACGATTACAATTGCTCTTTCAGATAAAATAAATTAAATTAATAAATTAAGATCTTAGAGCTTCCTCTGTTGTGGAACATAATTCGGTTGATTGACACGCAGAGATAATTGGACAAGTTTTCTTTGTCTGCTTTTCAATGACCTCAAGGATCGTTGAAAATAGACTTCCTCCAACACGATGCATCTTGACCCTTTGTCCCGTGTTCCAAGTTTAGCCAAAACCACAAAAACAATTCAAGTTCATTGGTACACAAAAGATTGTTCCAGAGCCACGTTTACGGCAAACATAAGCTAAAATTTGCTGTTTACCCGCAAGGATCAATGGAACGTTACTTAACTCTTGGACATAGCTATTGAGATATACTAACGCAAGAGAGAAATAAGCTAGAATGATTTTCAAGAGTTTGGCGTTTGCAGTAAACGAACCAAAAAGTAGATGCCACGTGCATCTTTAGCAGCAACACAATGGTATTCTCCAGCTATTTACACTCTCTTTATCACATATGGAAATAATTATGAAAGCTTTAGAACATGCCCAAATTGATTCGCAGTGATATAACGACTTATAAGGGCGTTTTCTGGCCTTCTCTCTCAAAAGAATCTAAAAAACGTTTGGCCGTCGCTCAGCTGAGGCGACCTGTGGAGGCGGTGTGACCCACCGTTCTTTGAGCTGGATTTGTATGCGCATGATCCGGGTTTAAATTGCGTCTTCGGTGGTCCTGAATTCAACTCCACCACGCTTTGCAGTGCCGTAGCGGGGTTAAATTTATTGAAGGTGGGGGGG
>BLFK01000093.1:1090003-1112503 GCA_014634185.1 Astreopora myriophthalma | reverse complement strand
TTCCCGCGCATAGGACCGGTTGCAAGCATTTGCTACGGTTATGGTCGGCTAATTTTATTGTACACGTCTGCTCTTAAAAATTCAATTGAAACTGTACTGTACTGGCTCACTGTAGGGCCGCTAGAATTATTTCTAGCCTACCTAAGGATATGGCATCAACTGATGTATTGAACTTTGTCAATTGGACTACAATTAGACTAGACTATAAGGTAAAAGAACTTGAGAGGCCCTGTTAGGGGTTTTAGGGACAAGGGATAACTGGCAAAATAATTTTAGAGATAAGGGATGACTGATTAAATAATAGGATAACAGTCTCGGCAATTTTAGGGATAGCTGTCTCGGTAATTTTAGAGATAAGGGATATAACTACATTATCATTATCATTATCACTTAGTGTGTGAAACGAATTGCCGACAACTTAAGGCTAAATTATTAGTTGTCGACAACTCGGCAGTTTCCCTTTTTGAAAAGAGAAACCGCTTTAGTTGTCGACAAATAAGAATTTTTTGTCGTCGAAAACTCGTTGCACACACCATATTTTTTTAGTTTAAATTAGGTCATCACTAAGGTGTATTTTGCGAATTTAATTTCGACAAGAAATCTGCATCAACTGCTCAGTATAGAGAACCGGATTTTGCGTATTCTGAGAAAATAGCATCTTAGTGAGGGTCTCGTAGGGGTTTGGGGGAACCAAGGAACATGGCCGATTTGAACTGGGGAACTGGGGAACAAATCTATCTATGTATCCTTTTAGGGTTAGGGTTAGGGTTAAAAACCTTAAAAGCCTTTTTTTAGGGTTAGTGTTAATCTATTTCCTTGAGTCATTCTGTCTATATTACATTCCACATAATTATACCAATCCGCAGCTCATGCAACACGGCATTACGCAAACTCATTCCCCCTTTTACCCTCATCGCTTTACAATTGAACTCAGTTTATCAAAATTGCCAGTTACTCGTTCTTCTTACAGTGCAATAGATAGATAGGGTATGGTTAGCCGCCCCTGCTTTGTTAAACGGTGGTAAAGAGTACGTTATGGTACTTTTTCTCCTTGCCAGATTACAGAAAAAGGAGAGGTAGTAGGATGAAACCTGTTGAGCTTTTTATAATTATAAAGAAGATGAACTGGTGGCATTGGTTTAATGCCATGCGACGCGGGAAATGACGTCATTGAAGTGACAGATCCAAACACGATTCTCCTTTCAGTGCCATCCACCTGAGGTCTGGGGAAGGAATTGCTTGGGTACCACAAAATAGAACGAGAGGGTCTGGTATTGAGAGACCATGGACACCTTCTCCCCAGGCGGGTCCATGTGGGTGTAAATGCTGAGCAGTAATTCGGAACTGGTAGAATTTTCTGAGGAGGAGTCTTGGCTTTTCGCCCTCCACGTTCATCAAAGTCTCCAAGGATCTTTTTTGAGCCGTACAAATGTTCTCTCATACCCAGTTTGTATTTGTAGGGCAGTTTGTTAAACTTGTAGACCAATCTTTGCCCGGGAACCTAAACACAAAATAAGTGCCTTAACAGTGTATCATAGCACCACGTTATTGAGACCCAAACAAACGAACAAACAATATTTGATTTGATTTGAAATGTCCCCCTGAATTAGTGCTTCAGTGCTAAATCAATTGTCACAGAAATAAATTCATTAATAAATTCATTATTATTCATTAACTCACCTTCTGGATAATTTCTTGTCGGTAGTAATATCGTAAGGCTCTGCTGAGTTTGCCGTAGTTCATTCCCTGTTTGCCTTTCACCATGCCCCATCGTTTCGCTACTCCTTCGGGATTTTTCAATTTGAACTCCCCGTGTTCCTTTCTGATCCAGCTTATCAAAGAAGAGCAGCTGTCCTCAGCTAGAAGCTCCAGTAGGAACTCCCAAAGATGAACAATGTTCTTGTAACGGGGTTGGCTGCGGTACGCTCGTTTTTCTGCCAGAATGTCTTCACTGGGTTGTTGTGCTTTCTCTCGTATTTGCTCCATTGCTTTCTAGCTTGGTAAATGAAGCTGAAAATAAAGTCAAACCATCGACTCACGACTCCTGCTCCTCTATACTCACACTTAAAATCATTCATCACCACTACCGCTGAATTAAAACAGAGTTTGCGTTCGTTTTTATCACAACATACAAAGGACAAAATAAAAGATAACGGAATTTTAATAACTAAAGATAAATAGCCAATTTCAATTATCTCACAAGAACACGTTGGACATGCGGTGATAGCCTACGAGGAGCTAGTCGTTTTTGGTTCGCTAAAACACAAACACAAAAATTCAACCCATTTTCTACTTCACCATTTGGTCCCATCTATAAGAAGACTCTTGCAAATTTATAAGTAATAGCGGTCAAAAAGAAGAAAAATAGATAAATAAATAAATGACGAAATGCCTGGTTGCATGGGAACGAATGTAATTGTTTTCCTTGGTAAAGTATTCCATTCTTTGTTCTTAGACAGAACAAGACTTAAGTTTAAAATAAGGGACTATGTCAAATGGGGCGCATGCGCATTGGAGTCCAGGTTTAGGCTGATATGAGCATCATAAATCGACGGAATGTGCTCCAGGAGCAAAAGCGTACAAAAATATCGCAACAAGCAGCTTCTGCAATGACCAAAGACCTTTTCTTGTAAAAAAAAAACGTTCTTCAATTTTTTTGACGATTGAACGCTATTCAAAGCGATGGAAACAGTTACGGCAATTCTCCTACGGGTAATTGAAAAAGCTGGGTTCAAGGTGGTCCTCATGGACTCCAGCATGTGCCCCAGCTGACATAGTCCTTTTAAAGCAACCAGCCTTGGTATTGACAGAGCGACTTTTGGGTCCCAGAGCGGTTAGATACTTCGAAGCATTAAGGCCCCGTTTGACCATTGTGAACTTTGTGGAACGTCGTTATTTTGTTCCCGTTCCGTCCTTCTTCAAAGTTTTCCCACTGCAGCTCGTTTATCACATCACTGACACTAGATGAGACGGAACTAGATGAATCTCGTTGAGGCGGTAAAGGTGGGGTCTAAATCACGTTTCACGGAAAATAAAACGGTCCTTTCACAATTCACGGAAAACGATAATGAAAATCACAGTTCGTGGTGAATTAAACATGTATTTCTCGTTTCACGGAAAATAATTTTTCAAAATCACGCCTCAAGGCTGCTATGGAAATCACGATTCACGAGGAAGAGCCGATCACGCGTGACGAAAGTACCCTTTACCATCCTCCTTGTTAATTAAGGCGACCAATTTACCTCATCAATCAACCCAAACCAAAATATCAATGCTGTAGTCCTCTCCAATGAAGCAGCTCAGTTTTCTTGAAAACTGGCCTTTCATTCACAAACCTGGCTTTGTTATCGTTTGCACTGAATAGTCATTAAAGCCTTAAGAAGGAAATGGTTAAGTTGCTTAAGAACTTTTAAATTCGTCTCACGATGAAGTTCTCAACTCTAGACTGAGTTAGGAGAAAATTTATAAAGCTAAACTACATTTTGCATCCTTCAGTTTTGTCACCACAGACTTTACGCCACGTAATAACTTATCTGAACTTGTAGTCCTTAGTTCGAGGAGGCCTAAATCATCCCTACTTTCTTCTTGCCATCATTTGCAACATGTTTTGCAGGTTATTTTTAATTTGTTTCCTGTATTGTTTTTTTCTTTTGTGTGGCAAATAAAATTCAACATTAAATGAAACATGTAAGCACCAAACGCAACTCGCTATTCCATGTTCAATGATGTATCATTCTCAAGAGGGATATTGTCATCAGAGACAAAACTGATCTATATATTTCAATTTCTTTCTTTTTTTTTTTTAACATTTGGAGAAAGGGCGGACATTTTGTCCAGGCTCACCCAAAGGGAAGTGTTACCGACACTCCATGTTCACCAAACTAAACGGTATTATGATATCATTTTCCAGCATTGATTTAAAAATGCTTCCTGGCCACTGGAAACGTCTCATACGATAACTAACATTAGCACTGTGACACTGAGGAAGCAATCAGTTGGATGGCACCGACAAATAATTTCAGAACTGGACAGCCAAATGAGACTTGCATGGCTTAAATCTTAAACTTCATTAGGTCCACAAACTCAAACTTAATGGAAATCAGTCTTTGGCCACAGCGGGTGGAGGAGAATAAAGATTGTCTAAACTGTAACTTCTATACGATTTCACTTTGCAAATGAAGGTATTTGTCAACGCGGAATGAATTGAGTTTGAAATCCAGTGCAATATGTGGGAGTCCGCCCGCCGCTTTAAGGATTACTGCCAAATACAACAGCTTTTTCAGTAGCTGATGTATCATACTTAAAGCCACAGTTTCTCTTTACATTAACCTGGAGGAGGATTTACATGTACTTTTTCAAGTTAATACCAACCGTATAGGGATTCTAACGCCTATTTCAGACGGAATGCACGCAAAACTCTTGCACGCACTGATACGAAGCAGGGAGTACAACCATTTCAATAAACAAGGGCTGAGTTATTAGCTGCTGGGTTCAATGATAAGGCAAATAAACCATCGTTAAAAAATTCTGAAAAACCCTGAAGCCCTGGAGTTTTTTTCGTCAGAGTAAAGGTGTACTTTGCTTAACTTTGTTTCTAGTTTTGTTTCATTTACAGTAACTTTGTTTCAGTGTAATCCGGAGTTTGTCGATTTTATACTTTCGGGCAACTTATAAAGCTAAATTCGGAGAAAAATGCTTAACCTTGCTGTTTCAAGAGATCCCCAATCTAGAAATTACTTTTACTCTAGCACTCAGCAAACCTCGCTTGACGCTGAATTCTTCTAACATCAAAACACAGGGAGGTGTACAGGTTTGGATAAAACGGACCTCTGAGCGAAAAGGAAGTTGTGAGACTACTCGTTTCTGCATGCAAGAGTGTCTTGGCGTAGTCTAAAGGAGGAATTGACACGGGCCTGCCTACACGTTTTATCTCTCTTTTCTTGCCCCTGGGCAAAAGGGATTTAATTGTGAGTGATTTTTTTTTTGTTTGTTTGTTTTTTGTTTAGTTTTTCAAACAGTTTCGATTTGAAAGAAACAAAACTCGAAAACTCCAAAAGAACCTCTGCAAAATAGACATTTTCGCTGCGAGAGTGTTTGTTAAAGCGTTTGACATGTACACAAGTTGACGGAGGCGAGGTTTTCCACAATCTTTGATTACAGTGACCCTCTTTTGGAAACAATATTGCATTGTTGCTTACGAGAATCTGTAGCTTAGAGACATTCTGTTGTAATTAAAACCACGACTGACTTAAAAATGAAAACAAAGGAATCAAAGAATCACATTAAAAAAACTAACAAAGAACAATGTCGTCTACCCGCTATGGTCAGAGGAATTGGGCCTTTTCAGTTGAATCACGAACAGTGCACTGAATAATGTTTGCCAAGGAACTCTCTTTAGGAAAGAGAGACTTTTGACTGATGTGTTTTCATCAAATACTCGCGAAAGACCCATATTGGGTCAAAACTTCGACATGATGTCATAGCAATTCACCCCGGAGTCGGGTGAACTTATGTAAGTTTTCTTTCTTCACTCTGAGGCTTTTATTTGCGCTTTACATCTTCTATTACACTTTGGACTTTTCTCTTCATTTCCTCAGTGTTAAATTTCCAAAGTTTGAGACAATTAACGATTTTATAACTTCCATGCATAAATAGGCAATTACTAAATATTTGGCATGGTGGAATGACAGTGACCAGTGAAAAATCGAATTGTCGGAATAAAATACAAACTCGAAAGCCCATTATTCCTGTAATAAGTGCAGCATTTTTCTATTAAACATAACGGTCTCTAATCAACGAAACTAAGGTCGATTCTTTAGCTTTGTGAGTAGAAAAAATCCCCGAGATTGCCCATAATTGGCCCGCTACGTTGAACGCAAATGTGCAGAATTTTGCGATACCGCTCAAGCACTTACGTGCGTCGTTACTGAGTTGATTCAAGGGACTCTAGTGAGTCGGTCAAAGTTGAATAACTTTATCCATTCGTGAAGTCAGATTCCGGCAAAATTCACTAGAGATCACCGCACAGCCCCCACATTTCAATGTTTATCAAAGTATCGTTCTACTTAAAATTCATGGAGGTGGATAAATATTTTCCTAGACTTTTCTTTTTTCTTTTTTTGCCTTATAACAGGTGATCCTGAGGACTGTGAACAGCCAGCTGCCTATTCATTTCTTTATGTTTTTTCTTTCTTTCTTTTCCTTCCAGGCCGGCAACACGCGCGCTTACTCGTGACCAGCTATTCTCTGTAGAAGAACACAACAAAGGTGAAGTTACAGATGGAACCGCAGCAGACAAAAATCAAATTATACTAGAGAATTTAACTGAGGAATCAGGGATTAGGCCAAACCACGGCCTTGTTTGCTTAAAGCGAAAAGCGAGATTCTAAAGAAATGTCTTGGGGGATTGAAACTGGCACTAAAATTGGTTATCAGCTTGGTTGATAAGCAAGGGTTCAACCCTCCAAGCTTCAACCTTTAATTGAAGAATCTCTCTAACGGTGGTGAATTTAGCTTATCCACCAAATGGAACCATGCTATATGATAAAATGCGCGCGAAAGTCAACCCTCTACTGAGTTACAGTACCACTCGGTGAAATCACTCTCTGGTGTACACAGCCCGGCGGACTGAACGGTCATTGCTCAATGGTAAACGAAATGTCTATGCATAAATGTTAATGCTTAATAAGTGCAGCTAAAGAAATTTCTTTCAATAGCAATGTCTCCTGCATTATAATGATGATCGGCTTCGCAACGAGGGATTCGGGTTTTGAACCGTTACTATGATGTTATCGAGGAATAAAACGTCGTTATTCCCGCTTTGCTTGGAGAAGTAAACTTAAAATGATAAAGAACCACGCTGCTCTATTAGCACAGATTTAGGAATCAGCACTACCTTTCCTTGTTTTGTAGTAGGGACTTAGAAAAACACAATCTCCGTTCAAAAGTACAGTAGAAGAGAACGATTCTGCTTATGTTAAGTCAATATTGATAACTACTCCAAAAGAACATTTAACATCGAGTAGCAGGAATCCCATGCTAAAGGAAATGAATATTTAGGCAAATACAGAGAAACACTCATCGATCCGTGTCACGGTTGACATTAAGGACTGATAGGTTTATAATTGTAGGTAATATATCGCGAAACGTACGTCTTGTGATAATTTCTCTTTTTAAAACTATTCCGTTAACTGAACTCAAGTTTGATAAAATACAAATGAAATCAATACTTAGCGTAAAATTCTAAAAGAAACTTGCCCTCACATAAAGCGAAAACGTGTTTCTCTTTATGCCAAGTTGCCAAGCCGTTTCGCTCGAACTCGTTGCTGGACTGAATAGAATCACGTGGCTGTCTTTCCGCATGACGGCTTCATAAGGCTCTGATTTAACAACTTTCGCTATTTATAGACAGACAACATATTTTGTGGAGACAGGTAAATTCACCTCCTCGTGTTCAATTCAACGCCTGATTGAATCCACGGAGTAATTTCACGTTATCTTCTTGTGCGCTTTGATCACACTATTTCCTTATGCGTCTTAATCACGCGTTCTATTTTTTTTTTTTTTTAGAAACCAGCGAGGTTTCTTGGTTCCGCGTCGATAGTGAGGCAACTGGTTACAAAATAACATGATTAGTTTACAGTGATGTATTTTTAAAACAGCCTAGTGAAATATTGACCAAGATAATAGATAAATAAATAATTCAAACAGGCCGTTGTAGTTCAGGAGAGGAAACAAACTACCCGTGGAAAGCCCTTATGCATGCTTGAGCCTCAAGTGTCCATTAAGTGCTTACATGAGATGAGGCAATATATTTGCGGTACGAATAAGGCCTACGAATAAAAGCTCAAATGAAGTTTCTTGAGGAGTCCTTGGTTAGTCTAAACGTTTTGGACTAACCAAGGAATCCTCAAGAAAAATCTTCGAGATTAAGGTGTTTTTTCTTACCGAACCCTTTCTTAAAGTGGCGCTCTGTTTCAAACAGGCATGACCTTGATAATTTCAAACTCGCATGCAATCCTTATATAATACTCGTATTTTTTTGAAACTTAAGAAAGGTGCAACCAAACTGGAATTTTTTTTCCTGGAGCAAACAATTCTGTTTTAGTACCGGTTTTTTATTTAATGTTATCGGATTTAATTCGGCGTCAACTTTTTAAACAGATACGACTTAGCTGTGCTCTTGCTTTTTTACGTTTTCAAATGAAACTAAGCTCCACTTGCATGAAAAGAGATTTTCCTGCGACGCTGTCGACGCCAGCTGATTAAATTTGCTTCCCAACTTGTTCAGAGCGTTTTTCAGATGCGTTTGTGGCTGACGCAACTTTGTTTGAGTTGCCAAGGTTTGACGTTATGATGCTCTCTTGCAAAAGTGCTTGAGAGCACACTATAGTGACAATGAGTTTATGACGGTTATTATTGAGACACTTACTAAAACGTGTTATTTTAAGCCGGAATGACAGGGTCAAGAACGCTCTTGAAGGACCCACGTGGAAATGAGCTTAACAACTTTGGACCAGGTTTAACCTGACAATAACTGCCGTTATTTAAGACACGGAGTTCAGTTTGGGTGTAAAATTTGTGCAATGTCATGTAAAGAGAAACTATCAGAAGCGTTTTTACACAAAGAGGTTCCGAAGCAGTTAAACCGGTGGAGATATGGGAACAATAACCAAACTCCCCGGATGGCCGCAGCCTCGTGTGAGCATGCGTGCCCTCTCCAAATGTTGTACGAAGTGTTGAAAGAATTAATTACGCGAACAAAGGAAATGTTGAAGCGATGTTGAATGAAAGGTGAGCACGCTTTCGTAATCTTTCACTCAACAACTTTACAATTTTTAATCAATCCATTTGCAATAAAAGAAGACCATCATTTTTATGCCTCTCCTACTAACGCCAAACAGTCCTTTAAGGATCTATAAACCGGTGATGCTAAAATAGCGTGACTTTGCCTTTTGAAGAAAGACACTTTACTGGATCTGCCAGTACTGAACGGAACCAGAAATTTCACCCTGCGCGAAGTCATAAGAAATCGCAACGTTACCTTGTCTTGACGACACACAACAACGAACGATTTATTTTCAAACATGTATATTATTAGAAGGAGTCTAATATTATACTTGTCTCGATCTGTCTCATTTGGCCTTGGCCCATCAGTTTACGGTATTATCTAAATTTAGAACAGAGGTCCCGCCTTAATAATGGCTAATTAGATTGTGCCACAACCACAACCCATGACATGGGTCTCTCATTGGTCCGTAACCAAGAGCTGCACGAGGGATTCCTCTTGTTAAATGCAAATCGTGGCACAGATCTAGCTGCAGTCTTTTCTAAAAATAGATAATAGAGTGAAATAATCTCAAGTTCGGGTGAGGCCTAACACTACCGTGAAGTTTTATACTCAAATATCCCATCAGAGATCAACTCTAGTATTGAAATTGGGCCCACACAAGGACAGAGAAAAACTCTGACCAGGGTGGGATTTGAACCCACGACCTTCGGACTGATCACCGTTGCTCTACCGACTGAGCTACAAGGCCAGAACGGGAGCAGGCCGTGGGTATATGAGATGTTATTCACAGGGACAAATTCGGCTCGGCCCAAGCCCAAGTCAGATAATCATCAGTTGTTGTCCTTCAGTAGCATATAGATAGAAATAATCTATATGCTACTGTAGGACAGCAACTGATGATTAGGTGATAGAGTGTTTTCACTACTGTGACCAGCAGCGAGATTTGCATACTGAAACAAAAGGAAGAAGTTGCATAAAAATAGAGTTCAATTACCAAAAGAATATTTCACTCATCCAACATTGGTCTCCGTCTCTTTGTTTTACTCCTCCAACATGGCCGCCGTGGAGTAATTTGAAAACACTCCATGAGAGAGAAACATCAGGCTGAAATTTGCAGTTTGCCATAAATCAATGAACCTTATTTGATTTAATAAGCTTATTTCTTGCAGCTACCGAGCAAGTGCTAAAAAGAGAAAAATTCTCTGAAATAAGAGTATTTACATGGTTTTGTGACAAGCAGTAACCTGCCCTTTGCCGTTTCTATCGTTGACCGCAAACGCGAATCTTAATTCTATTCCATGCAGATCGAGACTTCTGGGTTATGAACTTCTGGTATTAGCGAAAACAAAGAAGTAATACCGATTTCGGGTGTTGTTTATTATGCTACTACTAATCTCATTTTCAAGTTCTTGTTAAGCAAGATAAACTACTGAATCATCCCATATACCAAGGGCTGACTTTCATAGCTTGGTCCTTGCCAGGACTGTATTTCGCCGAGTGATTCTGCATGCGACAAAACTGGAAAAAAGATTTTACTTTTGGAAAAGCACTGTAAAGACGCCCGTGGAACTGAATCTTGCCCGCAACAAGCAGTAATGGGCCAGGTACAACGATGCCTGAGGGGAGAACTAGTGGGAAAAATTATTGAAGTCGAAGCTAAGGATTCAGTTCGTAGTTGAGGAAGGATAGGTTTGGCTTTCTGCGGTTGCGGTTGATCGAGGCTGGCGCTTCTTCTTGGAAAGTGCTCTCGATATGTTAATCTTGTCACCCCTGGTTCGTATTCATAGGGAAGTTGGTAAAACTTGTACACTAGCATTTGGCCTTTAACCTGTGGAAAATGGAATTTAAACAGGATTTGAGCAAAAAATATGCGAGCTCAAAGAATAATGCCCCCGTACAGCATTACATACCTGACGACTGAAAAGTATTGCTCACAAGTTTTCTTTTGAATGGTCACGCTTTCGGATTTGATCCACAGACGCAAAAGCGAGACCCACTTTATCCCGTGTCATATGTTGTAGAAGCTCGCCTCCTCTTAAGAATAACAGTGACACACTCGCCTATTATCCAGTGTCATATGCTGTAGAAGCTCGCCTCCTCTTAAGAATAACAGTGACACACTCCCCTATTAAACGGCTCGCATCGGTGTCACTTTCATTGTCCTTAACACATTTTCACGTCATCACTGCGACGCAAGGTAACGTGGAAACCATTTGTTCAAGAAACAGCACTGCTCACTAGCTTTTATATTATGTGATTGGTCACACTTAAGGACTGACGGATCTACAAGCATGATTCCTTTTTGACACTGTAACAAGCAACACTATGGCAAAGTACTGCTCAGTGAGTTATAAACTACTAATTAAGATCCTGTTTGGTTAGCATAGTACAACAGGCACCGGTGTTGATCAACGGCTTTCTTTTGACTTGCAGATTCGAGGACTTCACCGTGACAGAATACAGCTTGAACGGCCTACCAAGGCACTAAAAGTCAGTAGCCACCCTAGACACACACACACACACACACACACACACACCACACACACAGCATAAATCGACAAACCTTTGCAGCAAAAAATAACACGAACAAAAAACAAAACAAAACAAGACAATGAACAGAGAGCAATTGCTTAAGGCTGGTTTGCCTTGCATGGTGGCTTGAGACAGTTTCCCCGTTAGTTGTAATAGATCGTGTTAAAAACAACAAAAAGAAAAAAGGAACCGCTACATACATACCCTATGCACGAGTTGGATACGGGTGACAAATAGCGAACGAGATTTGTCGACTAAGATCATGTTAAAAAAAAAAAGAAGGAAAAGAAAAACCGACAAGAATATAATGCTAAATATTGCCAGATTTTAATGTAAATATTTGCAAAAATAGACCGGGAGATAACGTTTTCGTTAAGCATGGTGTACTGGACCACATACCATGACATAAACCATGGCTTCTAAGCCAATCACATTAAAATGTGGTTTACAGAAATAGAAGCAAATAACAGGGCTCCTGATTGAATCGTACTAATCACTGATTTCGACACATGCAGACAACGTGTACCCATTGGACCAGCAATAAGACAATCGTGTTGTTGGAGAAATAGCGACTGAATCATGGCGTCGTAATTCGTGAAATAATATCAGGTTATAAACAGAGCTGATGACAGCTAAAGCGAGTGATAGATAATGACAATTCCTAATTGAGGGATATTCATAAATCACCGGCCCACGACTTCTGTCTAACCCCTTTGAAACCCGAAACATAAAGACGCACATAACAAATTTGCTTAAGATAGACTTTCTACTACGCGTAATGTAGTCCTATATGCTAAATTTAAGGTATGTCAGTTCCTGCCCTAACATTTTTAAGAATGTTAAGCTCGTTGCATTAAAACATGCTTAAAATCACTTGCGTTGCTGAATTAATCAGTCTGAGTTGTTTGGCCCTGGATTTTTGCACCCATAAAAGGTGGCGTTGTGTTTTTGCGGTCAAACCATGTGGACATCCGGGCACTTGAACAACAACAAGGACGTCCTTTTCTTTCGGCCATTAGTTGAACCAACAGAATTGATTGTGGCGTTGTGAATCTAGCTCAAAATTAATACTGATATAAATATGTATATTCAAATAATAATCGTACACATAATCTAGCTTGCTTTGGCGAAGTTACACTAATGTAAGATCTAGTTGTTCAATAAACAGAAGTCCATAACCCCTATGCTAAGATGAGCTATTAAATGACAGATACTATGCAAGCCAGAAAGTCCCTGACCATCACTGAGTTACTGTCCAATGCAGTATTGGATTTTCAATCGTGATTAGGTGAAGAAGTATTCTGAGGTTTTTACTCAGGTTGATTGAAATCCGCCAGAGCTACTTCAGCAAATCAGGCACGCTGTGTAAGTTGCAAGCACTGATTATCGAGCCCCGTGGAGATATTCTAAAAGCTGAAAATTGAAACCAAGGCCTTAATTTGAAGAAAGCCTCCCTTTCAAAACAAAAGAAAGATGTATACTTTGCCATTTAAATTATAGGAATACCTTCTTTTTTCGCTTTGTGGTTCACTCACCTTTTTTACGATTCCGTGTTGATAGTACAGCCTCAACGCTCGACTAAGTTTGCTGTAGTTCATATCTTTTCTTTGTTTGAACGTACCCCAACGCTTAGCCACTTCATGATGGTCAATGAGTTTAAACTCTCCACTCTCTTTCTTCGTCCAACATATGATCGACTCGCAGCTTTCATCAGCAAGTAGCTCGAGAAGAAACTCCCATAGGTGCAACACATTCTTGTAGCGGGGCTGGTGCTCTCGCGGTCTTGGCTTAGAAGTCGGGGAAGCCTGCGAGGCATTCGCAACACATCGTTGAGAATCTCTGCAGTTGTTAGTCTTTCGCGTTTCATGTTCCATCTTGATTTCATGTGTTGCGATATCGTTTTCTAAAGACAGACCTTTTTAACCTGAAGATAGACCTTTCTAAGCAGTGCGCTGAAAGCAATGAAACGCTTATTGTCAACTGAATTTAACCGTCCTGGAAGGTCAATCAACCTTTAGTGCATCAGCCTCCTCCTGACTCCAACTAATTTTAAGTGGTGCCTTCTTTACTCTATAACATCCTTAAACGGTAAAGTTACTAAATGCTAATTGGTTGTTATGGCAGCCATCAATTAGCTACAAATACTTGCTCATGATTGGTCGAAAGAGCCTTTCCTTCTCGTACGTGAGCTCTGCAAACGACAGCTGTTGTAAACTGAATAGCTTTAGTTACAGTGGCGCTGTGCTTCGGAACAGCCTTCCACGAGAAGTAAGACCAGCAGAGTCCCCTAGGGCAGTTCAAACGCCTAATCAAACAAGTGCGTTGAGTAAATAGGTTTAGTCATTCTTGGAGAGCAACTCTTTCTTATGGCAGTTTTAAAATCGGTTGTATTGCTGGGGAGCGGGGGGTAGTTTTAACCTAGTATTTCATCTATTTAATTACGTTACATTGTTCTTATATTTATTAGCTTATGAATTGTCCGTGAATAAATAAAGATCATCTATCGATCTGGCCCGGGTTGCTCGAAGCATGGTTAGCGCTAACCAGGGTTAAATACCATAAAAACCTATAGGTTTTGATACCTGTTAACCGATGGTTAGCGCTAACCGGGCCTCGAGCAACCGGCCCCTGTCTGTCGACTTTAACCCAAGCGGTTTTAATGGCCTCTGAGGTCGTAAAATAATCTTTCAGGGGCACCCAACGAATGTTTCGGTGAAATATCTGTTCGGAGAGGTATAGGTCAGTATAGAATTCTATAAAATTCGATAGTCGATAGGGCTGTTTCATTCACCTCAGATTTTCTGCGGTTTTGACATAACCTATGATTTTCTACGACGTCTTGCATTGCCACCCTTATCTCCTAAATCTTTAGGGAAAAATTCACCTGTTTGCCCTAGCAATTTCTGTAAAGCTGGTGAGCTGGGGAGGTGTTTCGTAGAAAACGATCGGAAGCAGAATTATTCTGGGTGTCTTCAGGAAAGAACAAAAACTTTTGATGGTTCCCATGAAAGGACGTTCGCGCCCATTTGTTTGTGCGCATAATGCGCGTACATGAGGTACGTCATACATCGAGCGCACGCGCTGAGAAAGAAATGTCGGCAAATATAGGCACTGGTAGGCATTACAATATGTATTTACGGTTTGACCCAAGTTTATTTTTGCTTTCTTTCTGCTCATTTAAAAGAAAAAAAAAACCGAAAAATTCTAAACGGGAAAAGTTTCCTTTACTTCACTTTTTTCATTCGCAGGCGATCGAATTTCTCTTCAATTGCAGGAATAACATCAACAGTAAAAGATTGCTAAATAGTCCTCTCTTGGTTGAAATCAACACGTAGACATTATCTTGAGCTCTCCATAAGTTAGCTGATAGGAACGAAGCTGATATCGCCTTGCATCATTACATGACCAAAAGCTGCGAGAAAAACAACTCGATCTCCAGTACCCTTTGTCCTCCTCAAAACAAGCACGATGACCATCAATTTGTTTGCCTTTATGACATGAGCTAGTCATTATCATAGCTAAAGAAAAGCGCACGCTCTCATTGGTCATTTAACCATTACTATTCGCCAAAGGGTGAACGCTGTTTTTTGCTGACGTGTGCTGACTCATGTTGGGAGTTGGTCATTTCTGGGCTCAAATGTTCCCGTGATGAATGAATGAACAGATGAAATGATATATAAAATGATTCAATAATGATTCAATACGCTTGTACAAAGCCGTGGATATGAATTCATTATTTCCATATTGCCACCATTGCGGCCTTTTGTGAAGTTGCCTAGATAATAAACCTTTTTAGACAACTCCACGGCAATAAGGTGTTTTTGTTTCTCGAGATATGTTATTGCTTTCAAACTTAAAGTCCTTTAGCTGTGAAGGGAATTTGAATCAATAGTTGAGAAAGGAAGCTCATCGTTCTCCATCGTCCATCAGACATACAGTATATGTTGGTGCACTTGAATCTATGGTTCTCCCAATTGTGAAATGTTTAAAATACAGCAAGGGAAAATGTAACCAAATTAGAATCAAATTGTGCATAATATCTACTCTATCTGATTACATCCTTGACCAACACCTCAAATTCACAGTGCACGTGGAACTTCATGTGCTTTCTTTATACATGTTTTTAATGTACTGCTTAAAAATATTCCATATAGAAACAGCATAGGAAGACTCTTCTCAACGTCTGCTGCTGAAGAAAATGCATGGGCTTGATCACCAATCTCATTAACCCTTTCCATGCCAGAGAGTACTGCAGTAACACTTAAAATTATCTGGCATTACACAAAAAGTCATTTTCGGGCGTGAAAGTGTTAATTACTCTGTTGTTACACCACCACAGTACTTAGACTTGCACTTCCCACTGATGACCTGCCATGGCCTCGTAGTTACAGCTTGAAATTAAAAACTTCTTTATAAAGTTCAGTCTTGTTTTTTGGTTTTATTTGTTTTCTTTCTTTTTGCTGTCAGGCTCGGTTCAGTTTGTGTGTGTGTGCGTGTGCGTGCGCGTGCAGTCATGTTGGAGGAATGGACTTCTTCACAACACACCTGTGTAGGTTTGTTGCCCATTTGAAAGCACATCAAAGATACCCTATCAGAAAGCAAGCACTCCTCGCATTTACTGAGCCGGTTGGCATGATAGTCACACCGTCCATGCAGGAGCCCACAACCCGGAGCGTACCACTTCAATATACTTGTGTCACGGCGTTTTCACAGACTAGGCTATTTTTAGATTGATTTTCCCGTGAATTCACTTTCCCACCGGAGCCTTGGTGTTCCACAGGAGAGTTGCTAGCCAATCATAAGCCTTGCATAATTAGCTGCTTGGACGCGTGCGGACTGGAACTGAACTTTCCACGGGAAAAACATGTCTATAAATAGCTTGGTCTGTAAAAATGCCGTGACATAGCCCTAGTATGGGAGTAGTACGCTCCGGGTTATGGGCTCCTGGTCCATGTTATTGTAATTCCTCTCTTATGGTACAGAGGTGCAAACCCAAAGTAGTCATTATCATTTCTTTTTTGCACTTATTATTATTATATTGCTTATTCTCTCATAAATGGTGAGATACTTTTTTGGCTTTATAAATATCATAACAATTATAGATAAATGTGTGCCTTTTACTGCGGAAAATTAATACGTACATTAAGAACCTACTAGATTAAGAACCCGCAGCCTGACATTTACCATTTAGACACCCAAACTTATAAGAAGCAATTCAGCCTGAAATTTGGAAAAGGTCCTTATTTGGTAGGCAAGTAATAATTATTGAACAAAAAATAAGACTGAAAGCAGTAATAGACTGCCACAAAAATGTTTTCCAGGGTATTATCAGCCTGAACCTGACTGATTTCACATATTTCGGTCAGAGAAAGTGAAGATTTCACATATTTCGGTCAGTGAAGAGCAAAAAACGTGGCGGAGGGTGTAATTTGCAGGTTGCAGGTCGCAGGTCGCAGGTTGCAGGTTGCAGGTTTACACATTATACGGGCTGCAGGTCGGATGCAGGATGTTGAAAGTTCCGGAAGTGTACTGGTAAGTAGCCATGTGCTTTGGTCGCAGCGTCGATTGACTCGATTTCGAGGATATGAACATGGACTTCATCGAACAGTAACTGAACAGGCCTTTCATTCCTCTTTTTGCCATTAGATTGAACTGAAAACCAATTCAGTGTACGATCTACTAAGATGTCATGCATGATGTTGTGTCACCCTGACCGGTTGTTTTATGTTTTTTGTTGATACGGATCGAGTGATGATGAAACATTATGCGATCTGGCATCACGAGATACCCTTTGATTCTCGTTTACATTATATTCTACGTATATAGAAGGTAGCGCTAAACGAAACACTGATTCATTAGCGATAGAAATTGAGATTTTCCATTAGGTCGCGGACATTGCGCCAGTATCACATACAGATGAAAATGAACTGCTTTTTTTACGCATGCTGGTCACGTTCCTTTTATATCGTACTAACTTATTTTCTTAAATATTGCGAATATTTCTATGCATTGTGAAGTAAATGGTTCGAAATTTGCCCTCGCTAGAGAATAAAACTATGCATAACTATGTTTCCTTCGGTATTCTGCGTGACAAGTAACGCAATAAGTTGTCGAGTGGATTAGTATTGGTTGTGTCGGCATCCTTACCCCACCATCCTAAACATCCTAAACTTTAGCGGTAACTTTAGCGGTAATTGTCTCTCGAAAGATACCACTTAAATAAAATCAAACAGTGCAAGTACCTAATCAACATCCTAAACTTTAGTGGTAAGGAAAAGCGAAATATCAAAAATTAAAGTGCCCGACCGAAATAGGTACCAATACCTTATATTTATTTGACCTGCAACCTGCAACCTTCAACCTGCAACCTGCGACCTGCGACCTGCGACCTGCAACCTGCAAATTACACCCTCCGAAAAACGTGGCGGACATCGGCGAGTTTCCCCAAACTATTGGCCTTTTAATTTTCGTGTTACGATGGTAAACGAGTCATACCGCGCAAACTTTCCTCGGCAAATTCCTCGCTACCAACTTTGCCGTGTTCAATCTCAGCCATGTTGGCAACGACACGAGTAAACGTTAGCTGCAAGAGAATACGCGAGGTTTGCCGCTCAAAAGCGTTGAATGATCGCAAGGATGGAAATATTATGGGATAGATTTCGATTGCAAAACTTTGGGCTACTTACCATTTACACGGAAAACCAGGAAATTCCGGTTGGAACGTCAAATGGTACACACCATTCCATCAGTGGAACTTTTCAGAAATTATTATTATGTATAATTAGCATCTTATTTCTGTTCTTTTCGGGCCTTCAAGTTGATACCAGTAAATTTCGTTCGTTATCCGGCAGGTATATTTTGCAGGTTGCAGTTTGCAGGTTCCAGGTTGCAGGTTGCAGGCTGCAGGTTGAAAGTGTAATTAAAATTGGGAAACCACAGGCACTTTTAACAGCGAGTAACCTAGATACTCTTAAGGACTCCTATATAAAGTAATGCCCTTCTTTAATTCTATAAGACCACTCACGAAACTAAACCCTTCGATAGATAGATAGATAGATAGATAGATAGATAGATAGATAGCTAGTTTATTAAAACTGCATCGCAGCCAAAGGCTGAATTACGCAATTATTTACAAATACTTTACAATACTTAAAAATTACAAATGAATCCTAAATAACAAATCAAAAACTACTTATTATAATGATATTAAACATTCTATATTATGTATTTGTGTTAAAATATAAAATATGAATATAAGTGGGATAAAACTACAGCCCGGACTGTTTCAACTTCGCATATATAAAAGTATTACTTGTTCTGTTCGTACAAAGCTTCGGCATTTTAAAATGCCGCTGTCGTCTTAGGTTATAGCGTGAGTTGTCATAGTCTGGTGGAAGGAGTGCTTTCAATTTATGATTTGAATCGCTGACAATGTTATCAAAAAGCTTGCTGCATAGCACGTAATGATGCTCCAAAATGGGTGTTACCTCCACCTCTATTGCCAAGTTGCACTTTCCTGAGGTTATTATTGATATTGCTCTTTTCTCGAGCCGTACCAGCTCGTTCTTTAAGTACTGGGGGAGACCGTTGAACTAAGACAGGTGCTGCATAATCTATAACAGACCTCACGCACGATACATAAACCAGTGCTAGATCTTGTTTCGGAACTCCCGCTCTTTTTAACTGAGTTAGGAAATAGAGTCTCTTACTAGCCTTTTTCGTTATCTCAGTGAGTCGTTACATGGTCATTGCATGTTAGATCGTTCGCTATTGTAAGGCCTAGTAGCTTTGTACTAGTAACTAACTCTACCTCCTTCCCTTCTATAATGACGGGATCAAAGACTCTTTGCTCTTTGGCAAAGGAGATCCTGACTTCTTTTCTTCAATAAGAGCGCTTTTATCTATTCCGTATTTTGTCCTCCTTTTCATGTATAATACTTCTTAGATGCTTTTGTCTACTCAGAATTTTCTTCACAAGAGCCCCATGTAAAGCAACCCTGCCGGCAAATGGCGTCAAATACTGAATGCCAATTAATCATGTTATGGAGAACGAGTTATAATTAACTGAACCAATTCCGGGTGAGTTTTTTTTCTTTCTTTCGCTTTGGAAGCAAGCTCAATATGAAAATGATGTTTCCATGGGTTCTAGGTTTGGCTCAGGTCTTCCCTTGACAACATTGCCTATTTACAAATAAATAGGGAAATGAAAACTGTGAGGATTAAGCTTTACTGCCAGAAATACTACCTCTGGCTACACTGACAAGATCATGGTGTGCTTTCATTTTGGTACCGAAGAGGAAGAAACCAAATTCAGCAGATATTTCAGCAGGCTCAAAAGACCTGCGAATGTACTAGCCTTTCGTCGCTTTTGGCCGGTTGGAGGCATTTCCCATGTGTGCGCTACATAATAATTATTGATGAGAAAACAGCGTTATGTAACAGTCACGGTAAGTCTACGATCAGCGGTAATTACATTTTCAACCTGCAACCTGCAAAATATATCTGCCGTTCGTTACCCACCTTTTACTGGGCCAAGCTGCATCACTTAATACTTACATCTAAATTTTCCACCCGTCAACCTCGTTCTCAAGGTCTTTCACCTCGCTCCCTCCGGGGTGCGGACATGAAAGACCCTGGTGTCAGCTTCAAGTCACGACAAACTCGAAGCTGGTTGCACAGTCAATGTCACAATGTCACGACGCAAATTGAGGGCGATGGCTACGGTGGTTTTCAATCTGTTTACCTCAACCGTTCCGAACACGCCTACTTCGCCGACAGAAACATGGCGCTACAACAACATGCTCTATCACGTGACATGAACAAAACTCCTAAGGGGAGTCGGGAGTGACACCTGGGAACGAGGTTGTCTACCCGCGTGGTTCGTGAAAATGGTAAGCGCCCTTGGTTTTCATAAGATCACACGATCGCAATTGATTTAACGTTTTAAATTTAGAGCTATCAGAAATGCTCAGTGCTGAGGACCAGACCTTACCAAAAAATAAACAAATAAATAAAAGAATGAAAAAGCTCCTGTAAGTAGGCTTTTATAGATTGTGCTAGCATAACTTTTAACATAATTTGACAAAACAAGCATAATTTTTCCCATTTTTAAAAATAGTAGCACTGCTAGCATAATTCAAGTTGCTGCCACTAATCATGATCCCTCTGTCATTGCACATTATTACTTAGGCTGTGTAGAGAAGGTTCAAGGATGTCCAAGACTAGTTCAAACTGGAGGCCCCATTAGTGGGGTCTTAATAACCCGTATCCCTGTAATTTTTTGACCAAATATACCGTATCCCGAACAACCCCTAATAGGGCCTCAAACTGACTAATGTTGTAGTTACTGAAATACAGGGAGTTTTTTGCGTCGATCCTCCTCCTCCTTTTGATGGCGCCAACAGCCATCGATATGGCAGTTCACCATCATTGCAACGCATTGCAGCAAGGTGGTCTTATTTTAGAAAACAAAGCAGTGGCTGGTGGATTGATTTCTTTTAAGATTTGACAGTTTCAGGGAACTTTGAACATGGTAATTTTATTCATATTTGTTGTCTCCAATTCTGTTTCACGGCTTTAATTCAGGAAGAATTAGATAAAGTGGCCAGGGAATTGAACCGTCATCGAATTAGGCAGAGCAGAATGGCCGAGTGCCCTGCTGGGGTACCTGATGAGCTATATTTCCTATCGCGGACTTCAGGAAAAGTCTTGTCATTTGCTAAGGGATTGCCTGTCCTGTTTACACTAGAACACACATATGCTATAGTGGAGGGGGACAGGGGGCTGGAACGGTAACGGTGGGAGAACTTTTCCTGGGGTGGTGGAAGTGGAAAAGAAAGAAAAAGATTTCCAAATATTCAGCATGATATTAGCAACAGGAAAAAGGAAATGCATGAACCACTGCAAATGGCAGAAACCAGATACAAGAAGGGGGAAGTTCACATTTTTTTTCTTTTGAATGTAAATGAGATCGACAATATTAGACACGATATCACAATAAAAAATAACCTGAAATTTTTCCTGCAAGGAAATGGATCTATTAACTCATCTGTTCCATTAGTTCCTGTAAAACAATTTAAGTGCTTTTTCACTTCTAATAAAAGTAAAAACCATATCAAACAATTACTTTCATTCTCTCTCAAAGTATCAAGGTGTACAAGACAAGAAACAGGAAGTGTCACCAATGCATATCATTTGGGCTCACCAAAGGGTAACCCAACCAGCTATGATTACAAATGCCGATTTCATGGATTACCTTTTGCAAGTGTTTGGAGATCTTCAAACTTTATTTTTACCTTTTGCATGTAACACAATAACCTCAGCCATGCGCCAAAATTCTTCTCATAATTATCACTATGGGAACAACAGAACTAGTAAAAACGAAACTATAAGAGAACAAACTGCCGATTTATGTAATATTAAAAACTTGTCATGGTGACAAGACTGATATCAGCAATCCGATTACAACTGTTCAAATGTATCAAATATACATAATAGATTGAGAGAGATTACGCTCCAACCATATGACTATCAGGACAAGAGTAACAATCACTAGGTGCTTTTATTTGTTTTTGTCCCTGTTGCTGTCCTGGTTGAGTAAGTTCCCCAATATCGGCTTCATGCATGCCTCCATGTTTTCTATAAAATCAAACACTTTCATTTTCAATTAAGTTCTTGATATCTTGTGGTAGTACATAAGCAAACAAATATGAAGTGCCTGCTTTTGCAAATTAATCTTCATATTTTTCCAAAACCACAAGTGTTTGAAAGAGCTCGTTCCATAAGTTCTTTAAATTCTGTATAGTCATCTACAGCACATGGAAGTGAAGAGAACATGTTGAAGTCCAATGGAATCGTCGTGTTTTACCATCTGGGTTGTAAAACCTTATGTCAGTGTTCTTGTCAAAGCCCAAGGGACGTACTTCACTACATCCTGAGACAAATTCAAGAATCTTGGGAATGAGAATTGTGACCTCATCTATGAGCTCCTCCCACCACAAGCAAGTCTGTTCTTCTCTTTTGTGGTCATTTGAACCTCTGGAGAAAAGCATACACGGAATAGCTGCTGGAATTCACTATGACAAAATAGATCGTGAAACAACGGGGCACTGGTTTTGATCCACTCAAATAAATGGGCATCGACTGATTTGAAAATCCTTTAACATACTTTACCATTT
>BLFK01000093.1:1067503-1077503 GCA_014634185.1 Astreopora myriophthalma | reverse complement strand
ATTGAAAAGACTACATTCTTTCATTCTTTTGTTACCAAACCTTAAATTACGTACTTTTTTTGGATAAAGCTAATCCCGGACCAACAGCACTGTTCTTTTACCGGATTTACATAGAATTTAAAGGTCTGAACCTCGACTCTCACCTCAATTATTATACCTGTAATCACATTGCAACCTCACGGTTGAATTACGCAATTATTTACAAATTATTTAAAATTATAAATACAAAAGATTCACTAAAAGATGGAATTTAAATCCTATGAGTACAATTAGGTAAATTATAAATCATTACGATAAAATTACTCTTTTCTGTGCTTCTTTGATTGAATTATGTATAACGAAACTGAATCTGTTAGTTCTAAAAACTGGTTTAAATTTCCGCTGTCTACGTAAGCTATAGTTGTATTTACAGATATCAGGTAAGAGAGCTCGGGTTTTTTCGGTTTGTGGTCATTGTCCTTAATAATAGATTGAAAGAGTCTATCAGTTATCTCTTGTCTTCTAGTTGATAGTGGGCATAGATCAGATTTGGCCAAGGCTTAAAGCATGGATTATTCTCGTTCCTCTTTTTTGTACAACCTCTAGATCTTCCGAGAGGTATGAGGGTAAGCCGTTATGATAGACAGGGCACGCATACTCGGTTATGGGACGTATACAAGTACAGAAGAATTGTATCAGTTCCTTAGTACCGAGACCAGATCGTTTTAACTGTCGCAGGCAGTATAAACGGCTACGCGCTTTCTTAATAGCTTACTTCGTTAATGTGGAAGTTCCATTTTAAATCGTTTGATACATAGAGACCCAGAATCTTTGCTTGTGGAACAGTGTCTATTTGCTTGTCATTGATCTTAATAGACTGGAGCTTGTCGTTGGTTTTAGTAGAGAAGTTGATCCCTAACTCTTTACACTTGCCTTCGTTTAGCTGCAATTTGTCATTTGAAGCGTTTTTACAAAATACGTCTACTGCACTCTGTATAGAGTATCTTCGCCGTCTTTTATGCTGGGTCTTTGCCGATCTAAATGAGCTCTTTGTACAGTATTGCTGCATTTGCTTTTTTGATACTGCCGGGATGAACGGGAAATTTGTTCATTTCATGTTCACTTGATTTTAATCTGTGGAATTCACAAGCTTCGTCCAAAATGTGCTTTTCAGTAGCATGCATGACCATAAGTTTAATCCCCCTTTTCCTCAACGTTCTCATCAAAATGAGATTATATACACAAAGAATGCGCCACTGTGTTGTTTCCGCGCGAATGGTAAGGATGAACTCAAACTTCCCTTGAAAACAAAAAAACCTGCTAAATCCTTCAAATGTTGTCAATAGAGCCCTTTGTCTAATACCTTAAGTCAGGAATTAATTTTTTTTTAACTGATGGTTTACGTTTTGGCGTTCGTCTTGTCGCTTTTACCTAAACGCCAATGGTGTCCAAGACCATGGGATGAAGATTGATTATATTTAAACCTTGACAGGTTCCTCAAAAAAAATTGGTGTTCAGATTCGGCAAATTGCCCTACAAGTACGAGCCTGGCGTGACAAGATCGAGATCTCACGTAGACAGGATTGATGCTTGCATTGGAGACAGAGAAGCTGGCCAGAAAATATCAGGGCTCAATCAAAGGATCACTAAACGCACCGAACAGCCGGAGCCGAGAATGGAAGAGTTGGGCTTGAATATCTCGTACCAGTATGATGCACGAGCTGCGATCCATGAAAGGCCTCATGCAGGCCCTATCCCTCACCTGTCAAATACTCAATTCCTGTTCAATCCCACCCTATCCGCGTCCTCTGTAACACCTTTCTATCACATATATCCCCTGCAGCCTTTCTTCGTACCTGCTGGGAAAGGCACTATTCGAATTCCTACCACTACCTTGTACTCAGGGCTTTCCTCTGCCAATTGTGCCTCTCCCTGTTCACAAGAGAAAAGCGTTGTCAAGGGGGCTGACGTTCCAGTTATTCAAGAAGCCACGGCACCTTCTGTGATTCGTGTCCCCGTGATCAGGCGAGCTTGACACGCAGCCTAGAAGCAGGGGCACCCAACGAACAAATTGAGCAAAGAAGATTTTAGGGATATTTCTAGGCTGCTTGTAATGTTTACAGACTGTTTAAAGAAATGTTTTTGTCAGCTAGTAGAAAAATTTGATCTGTTCGGATTTCTTAGCTGAGAATTGAAGTGCCCGAAAATTTTAGGGAATGAAATCGTCATTTCAGAAATTGCTAGCAGAACGTTACCTTTAAAAAACTTCTCAGCGACCTATTTGCTTACCCGAAAATGCTAGGTGACCTTTTTAACAGCCAAAAATTGCAAAAATATCCCTTCCAAAAATGTAAGAGACTATTTTCCCCTGGATTTCCCTGATTGCGAATCTTTTTGGTGATGTTTTAGTTAAGAAATCAATAGATTTCTCTTAAGTCTTAGAGCGGGTAGACTCTCCCGAACAGATATTTCACCGAAGTTTCTCGTTGGGTGCCCCTGTAGAATACGGAAATCATTATCATCATCATCATCATCATCATCACCACCGCCAACAAGTGAACAAGGCACTGTGGTGTCAATAATGTAGATATTATTAACATAAATTATCGTAAGCAGGAGCCCATAAGTAGTACTTATGGGCTCCTGTTGTAAGTGAGAAGTATCCTTTGGCCGTACGCTCCATTCTGAAAGAGAGCATGTATTCATATTCAGAAAGATTGAACTGCATTTTCAATTTTCACTTCTGCATAGTTAAAATTAAGTAAGCGCAAATTGAATGGTAGGCTGGCAAGCAAGGACTGAGTTCTAGCTTGGACTTTTGACAGGCTTTTCTCTATCAAGGGCTGGGACGACGACATAATTTAGCCAAACACAGAACCGAGTAGGCCAAAATCATAGTCGGCATGCAAAACAGCAACTATATAAACATATTCAGCAACATTATATATCTAGTTAATCAAAGTCTCCATTGTTTGCAACCATTTATAAGCGACACATATTGAAATTGCTCATCATACCTTCAACTTACTGCTGGCCATTGTCACCAAGCAGCCGCCAAATTTGTCACAGTGTTCGCAGTAACGTAACGGTGTTCCACAAAACAGTGACTGAGATATTTTCCTTGAGCTATTTTCTAAAGTAAAAGAAACAGAGCAACTAGTACGTTAACATATTCAACAACATTGCAAATCGTTTTAATAAAGAGTGATATTAGGATTTGTAATACTGCTAGGTATTACAAACTGTGTAACCAATTATCTGTTACATTGTAATCAGAAAATGTTGGCTAACCTTCATTCGATGAGCCAGTAGAGACCTTACTCAACAGGACGGCTGCGGGACAGGTCTTCCAAACCGTGGAACGAGGTCTTCGTACCTACAAGGATAGGCAAATCGACGTAAAAGCAGACATAAAGATTCCTCACCGTACACAAAAAAACGGTTCTGACAAGTAATTTTGTCTGGTAGATTCAATACGTCGAGTAGAGTATAGATGTCGTGTTTCAGAAAGCGAAATTCACTCTTGCATTCGTCGTCAGCTAGAGAGTCTAGTTCGAATTTCTCGTATTTCCAGTAGGGAATGTCAAGGTTTTTTGATGTGTTTAAATCGTAGAGTAGCAGCATTTCCTCATCGTCGATCAAATCCAGGTCGTTTGCAAGCAAAAGGGCCTCCCTTGCCTCCCTGGATGTGGCCATTTTAGTTCCAGGTCTTGTTCACGTCGTGTTGTGTTGCGTAAGGTTTGTTTACAATTAGCACGGGAACTTCACTGCTCGCGTGCTCGACCTAGTCCTCGCGCGACCTCAAGTCGCCGTCCTGCTTCATCGGTCCTGTTGCGTAAGGTCTCTGTTATCAGCCATCAACTTCAAAGCTTGCAATATACATGTATGACACTGAATAAAATTGAGAAGAATCTGCATTCATATTGCTTCCAAATGTCTGTCCGGGTGCGAAGCCACTTTAGCAGGATTGTCACATTTAGCCCCTGTTAGTCTAAACACAAGCTTGTCTAGTTAGTTATTTTTCATTCATTTTGTGCCTCTTCATCTTCCGTAAAAGAGAAGCTCCAATTCATAAAAGGTGAAAGTTTGATATCCTGTGATTTCCGTCTTCGCTCAAACGCTGCAAATTCACACGGCTCCAAACTTTGACAGGATCTGCTAAATTCTTGCTGCTCTGACATCTCATCTTCACTGCTACGATACATCTGCCTTAGACAATGTCAAAATAACTTAAAATGAAAGCCCTGGCCATGTTCCGTATTTCAGAGCTCAGATTCCGATCATTTTTCTCTCAAATTATGGCTCTCTGTTCGACTCAAGAAAAATATTGGCCTCACCTGGAAATGTTGCACATACTTCAATAGACCTGCAAAGTCTCACGCATTATGCGTGAGTCTCACGCCTGGCGATCAAGAACATCGATCTCCCGCATCGAGGACAATTTCTCACGCCTGACGCACAAATCCGGATAGACTTACCACAAGTCGACCGCTAGAGCCAAAACAAAGTAAGCTAACTTGCACTTAATGTCCGAACTGTGTAGATTCGGGTCAATACACTCGTACCCTGTGCTATTAATCCGAATGTACGACCCGTAAGGAGCGAAGCGAATGCACCACACAAACGTCGGCACGCGGATATTCGGTCGAAGTCACCACGTGCAAATTTCCCTGAGTACGCGCACGTAGACGGAAAAACATCATCGCAGTTACCTAGCTGAAGTGCATGTAGGTTAGTTTCCATCCCGGTAACCGCCGAGATCTCGGCCTCAGAAACCGATATCTTGGCAACCGGGTCAGCCCGCCCTATGATATGAGCTCGTGGATATTTCATGAATTCACCTCCTCCTACGGGAAATAATACAAACTCACAGTTGACCACGGCTTCCTGTTGGCTTGACAGCAGTGTACAGCGCAATCGCACGGTCATGGGTTTGTGTCCAGTTCAAGCATGTACTTCTTTGCAACAGCTTAAGTTGCTCACTTCACTGCGATATCACAGTTACATCGTAACTTCGAGATTTCTACCAAGGTTTCAGTGGTAGAGGCGACATCTCGGAAACCGAGCCTGCCCAGGTCAACCGGGCTCACACGAAGGGGAAGTAATACTTTGTTTGCAGTCGAATACCTCAGAAACTGAAAAATAAGCATTTTATTAAGGATGTTTGTCACTGACGCCGGTACAGGTGTAGCCTGTGTAGCTGGCGGTTTTGTCTAAGCGAACGAACAAGGAAGGGGCGAAGACGCGAAAACGAGCGGCGAAGGCATGAGGGGATTGGGGTGAAGGGTAGGAGCCCCCCGCCCCAATTCCCTCGCGGCTTCGCCACTTGCTTCTTCGTTCGCTAAGAAAAAAACGCCAGCTACGCAGGCTAGTACAGGTGTTGAATTTCCTGGAACCTAGCGCGATTCAAAATCAGGGGGCTCATAAGGCTCATTGTTATTATTATTATTATTATTATTATTAGTTATTGCTATTGTTATTGTTATTATTATTATTTAACTACAAACAACTGCGATAAAACGTTTTTTAAAAACATGATAAAATGCTAAAAAAGACGACGTTTCGACGTTAACGTAATGTCATTATCAAGTCTAAAATAATGTGCATGATTGTAGGGTGTATAAATACGGCTAAAAGAACAAAGAAACGTTACAAAGATAAATAACTTAAAAACTAAACAAAAAGTTTAGCACGTATGGAATCTGTTTGTACATTCAAATTAGGTTTGAGTCTCTTGATAAAAAGCATTTCAAAGACTAAGCAATCAAACTTGCTTTGGCATTTCTTAATCTTTCATTCAAAAGATCGCTGCCACCGTGCGCTTCAGTGAGATGCTTGCCAATTGCCGAATATTTCTGTTCAGCAACGCGTTGGAAAAGGTGTCGAGATCACATGAGAAATGATAAACAACGCATTGCAATGCGTAAATGTTTCTCAAAACCACTTCTTCTCCATTATTATTATTGTTATTATTATTATTATTGTTGTTGTTGTTATTGATCAAATCAGCTGTCAAATAGCGGGCTAAAAACATGTTATATATTTACATTTACTACATGACATAAATGGTGTTTCAATTGAGATGAAAAACGTTTTACCGCAAAATAGTAGCGAAAGTAAACGAAAGGAAACCGCCTACGATTTTGTAAACGTGTTTCGATGTAGCAAGGAGCTTACGAAACGACAAGGACGACGGCTACGGGGACATTATTTAAAAACACAACTTCGCGTTATTGGTGTCACTGCGTGACTATTTCATGTCGTTCTGCTATTAACTGAAAATGCGCAGTAACTGTTGAACTGGTGTGAGGGGGTTAGAAGCTTAGAAAGACAACTGAAAGTTCATCGCCATGAGCTTACCTCCTCAACGGAACCTTAAATTTGGTCATTTCACATCGTTTTCTAGGAGATAAGGGAAAGTTCATTTAATATGACAAGGGGGTGATGAAGATATTGAAGGGGGGCTCCGAAAATTTTTCCAGACACCCGAAGGGGGGGCTCTGAAAAAATTGTTTGGCTAGGAGGGGGCGCTCCGAAAATTTGTATACTTCAAAACCAACAAATGACATCATACAGATTGGATGGTTTTCAACTCAACAACTTAATGACCAGTGCAACTCAGCTATATCACGTGGTTTACATATATAACAAATGTAGTCTCAGTAATTATTACACTCTTGTTCATCCCAAAATTCAAAAATTAGAAATGCTCAAACTTTTTTATAATAAAACCACATTGATTCAACAAGATTTCAAAATCTGCTACGGAAACAGAGACATGCCAATTTTCCAGATCTGGCCAGAGGGTTGGGTCATGGATGAGCCGCTACCATGAAAACTATGTGTGAAGCATCGGAGTAGAGGTAGGCACTCTGCGACAATAAATACTCGAGCACTCAACAGGGATCTCATCACAACTGGATCTCAAGTCTGTCATAGTATAAACCATTGAAGACAATAACGGTAAATATATTTAATACAGTCTAGCGATCTTTTTTCAGGGAAGCAAAGGAATTGAGGGAGGAGGAGGGGGGGCGGAAATTTTTTCGACTACCAAGGGGGGCCTCCTAAAAAAGCTTCGAGTTTCAATATCTTCATCCCCCCCCCCCTTGTCATATTAAATGAACTTTCCCTAACGGCAAAGAAATGGTTGAAGAAATCAGCCAGAATGTAAACTGCGCGTGCAGAGCCATTTTTTTTGCTCACTTAACTCATTTTTTGTGGTGTTATCGTTACCGGCGGTGTCGTCGTTTCTAAGTTCCCTAGTGCTTCAAAGCTGGAGCCCATGACAGGAAGCGTCCATGCGCACTGTATACTTACAGTATATATATATATGGTCAACCTTTGCGTATGTTGTTTTAGTTTTATATATAACTTCCTCTTCTGCAAGAAGCTTAAATTCACCGCGAATATCTGAGCCTACCGAGCTACCTGTCATTACCTTGACTTGCTCCGTATACACTGAGATCACCGACGTGAGAAGTTTGACAATGACATAATTCTGATTGGGCATTTTAAATAGTCCGGGTGAATTCGCCGGAGAAACCCGCTTGGTTCTAAAAATGGAAAGAAACGCGTAAAGGTTGACTCATTGAGCTTGTATGGGAAAGGTAAGTTCCCAGTGATGGGCTCCAGCGTGGACTAAGGAATTGTGCTCGAAATGATTTTCCGGAAAGCTATACGATTTTCGTGATGACGTGAACTGGTACTGATTTCACTTCCGGGATCGCGGGCATGCCGCAGCCCGCTGACCCTATGCAACGATATGGCGGAAATATAATTTTGCTGCGGCACATGGCCTGTGATGGCCGGTGAGAATGATTGTGTACGCTCCTGAATTCGGGATGTCGTGGACATCTGGAAGAACTTTCTGAAAAAATGGGAGATTGGGTTCTGGAATTCAATGCAGACACGACGGGTGCATGTAAAGGCGTTGTCATGGGAACCAGACGTGGAACTGTTTTCGGTATCTCGATCTTGACATCTTGTTCCGAGACAGGGAATCTGTAAGGAGGCGCCACGGCCCAGTCCGTTGCATTGGAAATCACAGGGGCAACAAATTCCTGTCTGACGAGTTGCTCAGAGTGAGGCACTTTCCACGGGGACGTCTTGGTCCGGTGTACCGCCTTAATAGACGAGCTTCTTTCACGCTTAACCGGATCGTCCAGTTGGTCCTCACAGGGGACTTTCCAAGGCCAGTTGTACTTGACTGGTTTGTAGGCATAAGGAAGCTTGTCAAATTTATAGACGAGTCTTTGGCCCTGAACCTGATGCAAAAATCAACAGACGAAATGAACCAGCTAAACATTGCTTCCGGAAAACAGAAAACGAACAATTCACGAGTTAACGAGAATCATATTGTGAAAATCTCCGAATTTATATGCGTTGTAGGAGGTCAAAGTTGCCTTACCTTTTTAATAATTCCTTTATGATAATAATATCTTAAGGACCGACTGAGTTTATCGTAGTTCATGCTGGCACGCTGCTTCAGCCTTCCCCATTTATGTGCCACGTCTTCTTGCCGCTTTATCTTAAATTCACCTTCCTCTTTTCTGGTCCACGATATTAGAGGTGCATATCTCTCGTCCTCGAGCAGTTCGAGTAGAAACTCCCATAAATGTAGTGTGTTGTTTATCCGACCTCCTTTTCGTTTCTCACTGTGGTCATTCTCAATACGTTGTGTAGAATCTGAAGGAAAATAAGACATCGGTTTTTCTTTTTTGCTTGTTTGCTTTTTGCTTTTTTTCGGTTGGTTTAAGTGGCCGGCTTATGCAGGATTCTGAAAATTAACTCAAACAGTCAATACAGGGAAAGGATCGTGTTTTTTACTTTGAGGAAGGTACAACTCGCTGTCATTCTTTTGGATTCTGAGAAACTGTTAAAGTCAACATGATGTGTCTTTTAGTTGTCAATTCCCCACTCATTTTTACCATGACCCTTGACATTTTTCGTAGCTGTCATGACTTGTTTCAAGTTGCGATTGCAGGTCACCCGTCATTATAATTAAATAATGATTTGTGCTCATTTCATATGGTCAAAACGTGATAAACCCCATATGCCTTGTCAGCCAAGTGAGAGTTTATGTCCGGCGTATTTCTGGGTTTTTCATTTGGCCAGATCCGCAGAATTTAGACTCTATGTTAGCTTTTCTTGGAAGAGTGCGAGTGAATAAGGATTGCGAATGGAGTTAATTCCATCTTGGAAATACATCTCGCAATGATACTGTGAAAGTGTGCCGTGTTCATGATGCGCGTGGCCTCACAACTTGACCAATTCAAGGCAAATGATAGCTTTAACAAGCAAGGCAGCAACGCCAACGAAAATATCGTTTTAAAGTACCAAACCGGGTTATTGTGACTACTTCGCGATTATTCCAAGTCGTTCAATTCATACAATGAAACTGAACTATCCTGGAAATGTGAGGACAGTTTTGAAAGCGATTTAACTCAGCCTGAAAGTCATATGAAGCTCTTACCCGTCATCGCCGTTCCTATCCCCAAATTTACTGAAGGAAGCTCTTGATCCCTTTAACTGCTTATGTGCCTGGAGTAGTAATATAGTCGAGTTAAATTAGGAACATTCACTGACTGAGCCTTTGGTACCACATGTTCGTTTCCTTTTCCTTTTAGAGGACTAAGCTGGAAGAACCATAGAACAGTCATGCAGAATTGTCCGCGAAAAAGAAAACTTGAAATTCTGCGGTGTAAATATCCAGCTGACGAGCAATTAAACTCCAAAAACTGTAGTAGGTTCGACAACTCTCTCTTCATCAATACCCGGCCCAAAAGTCAACAGCGTACCGAGAGACATACAGGGCTTATTCACCAGCCTGTAGGTCGGTTCGTATTGGGAAAAACTGTGCCCAAGGTCTTGGATACCGCCCGAGGCCGCAGGCCGAGGACTCAGTTTTTCCCAATACGGACCGACCTCGGCTGGCGAATAACATTTGTACTTTTTTCTGAAACACAACGAAAGGCGTGCGAAAGACCCGAACATTTTAGGGATGTAAGCATGCAAACGT
>BLFK01000093.1:1061837-1067465 GCA_014634185.1 Astreopora myriophthalma | reverse complement strand
CCCCCCGCCGTAAGCTGGCCGGATGAGAAAATTCCGCCCACTCCCGGAACCAATCAGATTGCAGGATTTATTGAATTCCGCGCGCTCACGCACTGAGAAAAAAATTGATAACATATTTCAGCTGGTTTAGTAGAGTCAGGATTAGCTCGTAATAATTGTATCACCGGATATATTCTGGTTCATCATTGTGGAAGTTAATTAAAACAATACCATAGTGCCATATTATCGATTCCGGAAGTAGACGATTCGATTCAGCCTACCGCTAGTCTTCATCTAATTACGCTCCACCATCCGCTGTGACGGTTAAGGATCACCTCTGGCTGGTCTTGGATCAGAGCCAAGAGTTCCTTGTCAAAATAGTATCATGTATGAACATAACATGACCTCCGTTGTCACGTTTTCGGAACCATGACTTTCCTTTCACTAATTGAGAAATGTCTTACTACTGAACAGATTATCATTAATTTGTTCATCTTGTTTTGGTGTGTATAGCTGCAAAATGTGAACGTGACAATTCAAAGAAAAGCTACTAAACAACACCATACCCTCTGTGTTGACTAACTTGTACAAAGCCGTTGTAACTGTTAACTGGTAAAAGAAATCTAATGGGCGCTACTTTCTTTGGGTGTCATTGCTTCTTAGATCTTTCACTAAACCTTTGCATTCGTGTCGGATGCAAATTCTGATACCCAGTCGACTGAAACGACTGTTCTGCGACCAAGCAGTGCTCTCCTCTCCTAACTTACAATCTGCAGCTTCGTTTTCATTTGATGTACTCATGAAAAACAGACATTTGCAAAAGCATCTTGTGTACAGCTTTCAAATTATGACATACAGCTGCGTATATTTAGATGCGTTCATCGGAGCGTATACTACGTGCCAGCATCCTAGGATCCTAGTTTCAAAGACATCTGATTTTTCAGAAGACGATTTTTTACCTTCAAATGGTCTTTAAGGCGCGGAAAGATTCGACGTTACTTTTAAAAATGACATGTACGGTTGCTACCTTTTCTACTCCGCAGGGGCTTGTGAGTCACCTAACCTTTCTGTTGACAGAAGCATTTCGCGCCAAAGGCCTAGAAAACTAGTCTTTAAGTCGAAGAAAATGTTACTTATCCGTTGACAACTCCGTTAAAGTTGATGCTTTACATATAGTATACCTGATTGTTGTTCTGAAAATGCATAGGGGTAGACACCGACTCAGCATTGCCTGTTATTTTCCTCCGTTAAAAGTACGGTCAATGTCACGGCCGGTAACTCTAAATTACAGTTGCATAATTTGGTTCGTATAGAATTTCCTTGTACAAAGTTCGCAACAGTTGGGACGTGACCCAGCGTCTACTTCCGTTTAACCGCTGGCTGAAGTGATTACAATTTGCTAATATTTCATGCTTAAGTCCTGTTGCTCTGTACTCATTTTGAACTGACATCTAGGTGAAGTTATCTAATTCATTTATTTCAATTTGATGTATGGAACGGGAAATTGCGCAAGCTAAGATATCCGACAAGACTTTTTTAATGCCGCCCGGAATTCTAATACTTATAGATGAACGTGGCCTCTGCTAAATCTATCGGGGACATGAAATGGCTTTTTCAGGATTGCAAAAATAAAAGTTACCACTCATCACTCCGTGTTGATAGCATACTTGCTGTTGCTGTTGTTGTCGTCAATTAACAATTTACCACGACGTCCCAACTGTGAGATTCTTTGATAATTTGTCACTTCTGCTGGAGACGCACGGTTCGGCATAAGTTCGGATCCTGTGGCTAACCCCCACCCCCCATCCCCCATCCCCTTTCCCCTCCCCCCACCCTCATTCACAGACCTCACACGTCAGCTAGTACGTTTAGGAATTCAACACTAATTAAACTACAGGAAGTTGTGGTAAACAAACTAACGTCAGTATCATTAATCCTTTACAAACACTAACACTGATATATTTGCACATATCACTATGGTTTTGTTGTGGCACGTGTGCGATATGCTTCCACTGAAAAGCTACGTCCGCTGATGCGTGTTCACCAAACAGGTGGCAGGCTTAGCTTGGCAATCGCTGTCTGGATTGTCAAGACGTCTCAGTGACATTTGCAAATCTGAAGCGATGGAACCCTTCCGAGTTTTTCCCCTAACCGGATGTTCTTTAAAGCGTGTATTTGGAATCTCCAGCTTCCCGGAAGTTACTCGAGAGATCAGCAAGAATACCGGTATATGAAATTTACGGAATGATATGTTCCGAGTACGATTTCATTCCTGTGGAGGCCCCTTTTTTCCTGTTTAAACGCTTAATGGCGGAATATTATGTCAGTAAATGAAACATAATATGTGAATACTTGAAAACCATCAAAAGTTTAATTACGCGTGTTCCACGGGCCTAGACCGGTTTGCAGACTCATCGTTACAAATTAAACTTTCTGAAAGCTAAAAATGGGAACAAACTTGATGAAGATCCAAACGCCATTGATTATTTTGTTCAGAGCCAGTTAACTGCAGCAAATTACTGTGGTTTCGATCGTTTGAAATGTAGTGCTCAACTGATAACCTCTGAGTCGGTCCGTATAAAAGCACTGACCATCTTGAAATATCGGAAAACCACGATGGAGTATTCTCTTGTAAAAGTGCTGATCACGCAGATGACCCTGTACAAGGTAGAAGCTTGTTGTAATAGCGTATCAACATCGTATAGAAACTGCGCTATGCGTTATCACATTCAACTGATTAAGAACTGAAAATCCCTTCGGCATCTTTTCGCATTGATGGTAAGAATGAAGCTTCCGAATGTCTGATATTGAATTCGCAGCTGCCTTTGGTTCTGCCGATGACCACGGCCTCGGGCCGCTCGAAGCCAGACAAGGTTCGAGAAACCGGGATCGGAGTTTGAGTGATCGGGCATCATGTAAAATAACCCGGAAGGAAAGGAAATCACTTGGAATTAGCGCGAGCTCCGAATTAATAATGACTGGAGTAACCTTAGAAGTGTAGCTATATTGCTGATGGCCAAGAATGAAACATTTTCGTCACGTGTGAAGTTTCTCAGCATGTGGCCTTCGCTCATGCTTTGCAAAAATTTTAATTCCCGAATTTTGTGGCCAGTGTCAAACGAAATTAAAATCATTACCGACGGTTGCCTTTCGGGACCACCTTGAGTTGCTGATGGTTGCTGATGCTGAAGCCTTATGTTCATCTAATTGGAGGCGAGGCAAGCACGGGATCAAAATTACAGGTACCACGCAGCTGTTTACAATCTCTAATTTTATTGGATCTAGTTAGGACGCAGCTCTATTGTTTTTAGGGTTAGTGTTCATTGTTTCTGTTGTTTCTTTGAATGCTCCTATTGTTTTCTGAGCCAATCGCGTGGGCTGTTGTAATAAGTGCGTACTGACCCTCCAAAATTACGCCATCCATTCTAAACTAACAAAATCGTTGTAACGTCACTAACTGTAAGTAACAAAAGCGTGGAATTCAAATCTAACGAAAGAAGCACAATTTTGCAGCTTGGTGTAAACATAACTGAAGGCAAAAGGCGATGATACTGTTCTTCTGTATTGACCCTTTCGTGTCCAAGGGATACGCCATTGACGAGTAAAATCGTTTGGCGTTAGCTAGAGTCAGGAGCTCAGAGTAAAATCTGTAAAGTCACTGTCGGGCGTTACTTTTTAACGCTCGACATTGACTTTACAGATTTTACTTTGGCTCAACGCCAGACGATATTTTACTCGTCAATGGGTTACCCGGCCCATGGGTCGGTACAGAAGAACAGTAGTATCATTGCCTTTTTCCTTTTATGTTTTCACCAAACTGTAAGAGCGTTAATGTCATTGCAATGGGCGATGGAGGCTTTTAGTTAACAGCTAACTACAGACTGCTTCAGCAGGAGAGCATTTCTTAGTTCGTGCTCAGTTGCAGTGTATTTTTATCGAGTAGCACTAGTCGCCAAACCTAACGTAGAATTTAGCGAGCAGAATCGTTTGGCACACATAACGTGGTGTGGACATGTTTTCACAAGGAACTTCACACTTTAATTTGTGATCATTGATATCGAAGGGACCTGAAAAGTAAGACTGAAGTAACTATTACGGTGCGGAGAGTAGGGCTTAATGAATTTCACCTACCTATTGCACAAGGAAAAGTACAGACACCCACTCATATGCCGATCTGTTATGAAGCTGTCTCTAAAGCACCTCATGCACCCAGCTGTAATCGATTGCTGGAGCGGATTTCCAACAAGCCTTTTGCAGTACGCTTCTTTTCAAGCGTAGAATTCGTCTTTAGTTTTTATCAGAACGGCTTGAACTGTCTTGACGAGGTGAGGCTAGTTTTCTAATACACTGTTCTGGTGTGCTCATTTTTTGTGTTTTGCAGAAGGCACTGCGCCAAGCTGTAATACTTAGACACTATACATCTTCGTATGAGTACGCACAAATATGCTTTGAACGTGGCGGAAGTACGGTTGACGTAAGTTCCTCTGCCTTTGTTTACTTCCTTTCTGCTTTCCCATACTTTTCATTTCGCAATCATCTCACAGTTTTGCAAAATTAGTTCAGATAAGTGGATATTGTCATTTTCCAAATTAAATAATCGGGTTTTATTCCAGCAAAGACACTTTTTTTTTTCAAATAGTCAAGGACTAACGCGCTTTTCTAACCCTTCCTGTTAATATTATTACAAATCCGGGCTGGGGCCAACTGGTGCTAAATCGGCAAAAATACCGTGACAACCTATAGGTTTTAATGGGAGTTAAGCCAGGGTTAGCGGTAACCGTGCTTCGAACAAGAAGAGGTGTCAGCCCCGCGTTTTCCAGGGTCCCGTCCTGAGTCTCCACGGCATCTAGTACGGGGCGGCTGCGTTTCATAGAATTTGAAAAAAAGCTTCACAGGTGACAGTTTCGTTATGTACGGAGGCATTCAGTGTGACAGTACTTCCTTCAGAATCCTTTCTCGGTGAAGGAAAATCAACCGAGTCCGCCGTCACGCAACACTCGTCCTCGAGAGTGGGAAGTATTGCGTGACAAGCCAAATAATGGCTGGCAAGCAGAAATAAAGCCAATGGGCAGGGACCATATCGCACTTCAGAGTGTGTTAAAAGGCTGGTAAGTTGATTCTTGCTTTACTCGGACTGGAACAAGCAACTAGTGACAGTTTAAAAGAAAAGAAATAGATCCGAGTGCAGGGAATGGTTCAACCCAAGACCAACACTCATCAAGGATTAGAGAGTAATTCATCTTTTCTGCATTGTCACTTCCTGTTCGTAATAACTGGGAGCAGCCGAGTTACGGGTGGGTCATGAGTCCTCAAAGGGAAATTTGGAATGAAATTCTTCTTGGTTGGAAATTCTCCAAACGGCTTAATTCTCAGAGAGTGCGTCAGCATACTGGGTGGGTGACGTTTGCCTCCAGTTGTCCAGACGTCTATGAATATTCCAGTTTCACAGTTGGAGTCACAGGGTAGCCGAATTTGTTTCAGTGACGCAAGTTGAAACCGTAGCTGATGCGTCATGCTTAGCACACCTGTTCCTGCCAAGTTCCCATACGGTGCTGGCGTTTTGTGAAAGGTCTTGCACTTCTCGTAAACCATCTTAAATAGTTGTGGGGTATCTCTCCTTAGCTTGTAATGAGAACTATCTCTGCTCAG
>BLFK01000093.1:1034337-1056837 GCA_014634185.1 Astreopora myriophthalma | reverse complement strand
GAATCCACTGCTCGTAGGGTAAACGACAGCGTGCTTAGCAGCAATACCGATGGCCTTGGGCTAACATTAGTTTTTTCTTATGCGTCCCAAGAGCGCAAGTCTGAAGAAGCGAGTCACAAAACAAATTGTGCCACGGTGTCGATGGGGAGCGAAGCAATAAACTATATGGTCCGCAGAGGCTTTCGATTCAAGCCTTGGCCCTTTGTCAATTAAAGCGGGTCGCGAAGCATTTTTAATTCTCCTCTTCACCCACGCACGGCCATATGTAAGAAAGTCGTCCATTGTAACTTACCCTTACCGGCTTAACGAACGAATCAGGCTTTTGCTGGGCCTTAACCGGTTTGTCACTGACCGTTACTGCTAAGCCGACGATAGCCATGTTATGGCTGCCTTAATGACAAATCTGGTCTGTGTTACCTATCAGCCATTTGAATCTCTTTGGGATGATTTCGAATATGTTATGACTGTAGCCTACGTGTAGGCGTAACACCCCATCCCCTGCGGGGGTGTGAATCTTTTTGTTGTTTTGACGACATTTCCGTCTGCATGTTTTGTTTTTTCAACTGGTGTTGACAGCGGAAGGATGTTTCAAGAAACTGCACAGGAAATATGGTCAGTTAATTGCTCTGAGTCACGTTTCAAACGACTTTTTTTCTTTTTTCTTTTTTTTTTTTGCAAAGCACAAACAATGCCTCGTGACAAGACTGAATACCACTCGCTACACCTTGGGTTCTGTTGCATGTCTGACCCTGAACGCATGGCCAAGTTGTCGCAGAAGGGTTTTGCTAAACCGGGATAATTATCAGTAGCTCGAATTTCGTGGGCCGTTACTGCGCTTGCGTATGCCTCATTTTCTTGTGCTTGTTTCACATGTGGGAGCGTCGTAGAGATTTGCTTGTGTTCGTTCTTGTGCTTATCGCACAAGTGAGAACCAGGCTTCATTGGTTTTAACAAGACTCAGAACAACTCGACCCATATGTACATGCATGTAGACTCGGTATTGAAATTAAACAAACAACAGGCGATAACAGGCCGAGAAAAGCAGTTAGCTTCTTATCATAAGAATAATTTAAAGGTGCTTCAGACGCAAATACGAGAGGGATTTGGATTTCTTACAGAAGAGAGTCCAAAATAATCTACCCAACTAGGCTCCGTCACGCCACCCAAACTAGTTTCTAGGCCGATCCCACCCGCAGTCTGCGACACAACTCCTTGAGACATGGCACACGATGAACAGATTTGCCGGGTACTTTGGACTGCTCTCCCTTCCCTCTCAATGTTGTTTCTCGCAATTTCTTTCATGAATCCTGTCAACCAACATTCTGGGAGGACAAGGGAGCGAGATGTGTCTCAACCTTTTTGTCGCAGACTGTGGTTATATGAAAACCACGCCTTTCTCGTTTTACTACCGAATTATGTGATCTAATCACACTCATCCCGCGAGGTGAATTTCTTTCGGCCCACATACTGCTTCGATTTTAACCAACGTCTTACAACCCAATAAATCTATTTTGTTCCCTCTTAGAGCTCTTACACAGATTTTGTTGTTGAGGCTCAGGAGATTCAGGAGTCTCCGAAAGGGATTTAATATCAGAAATATCATGGCTGACCAAGGAATCACTCAAAGATAATTGATATCCGTCTTTATTTACAACGTGTAAGCATGCAAACACTTTATTACATATGTACACGAACTCATTTTATTTCACCCTTTTTTATAAGGTATTACCTTCGTTCGTCAAATATTATTGTAATGCTGCAGGAACTAATATCGCCTATTTGTCGACAAAAATTATCTCACAGTAACTTGTTTCAGTATCATTTCAAATACATTCGTTGTGTAATATAAGCTGCAACTGTTTACACCTTTCCCTGTGAAAGTAAACAAAATGAAACTCAAACAATCTGTTCACACTGCAAAGATTCTGTTTACAAGTCCACAAATAACTAATTGTTGTCCCTTTCTCAGTAGCTGAAAGCCATTCCATTATGACTTCAAAACACGATAAAAGAATACCCTTATTGCCTTATTCTTTGAAAAAAATAAAAACGAAGCCTTTTCTTCGACTTTGTTTGGAATAAACAGCAAAATTTCAAGAAGTTTCAGAAAAAAAAGTGACGGAATATTTAAAATTAAACAACGAGCTTGAACTGAGCATTCCCACAACGAAATTGTTGGCCTTGTATCCTTGCAGAGAAAGGAAAGTTACATACTTTTTTTGTGAATTAGAGTGCTTAGCTTTTGGGGTCCTAAACTGTGATAACGTTTCCAACGGAGTCAAACTGATTTTCTTGCTTTGCTTTGTTCTTGTTCTAGTAATTATTTTGTCAAATATAAATAGGTCGCATGCAATACTGAAACCAGAATGTCATCACAATCTTAATTTTTGATTCATGGATTAGTTTTGAGTTATTTTTGTCTCTTCTTTTCATCTAAAACAATATAATAGTAACAAAGAAGTGGTTTGTTCAATGTTTTCTTCCAGTACTACGACGGCAATTGCCATAACAAATGGATTTACAACATTGATTTGAACTTTCAGCAGTGGGATAAAGACTACCTCATTAAAGTTAAGAACACAATTTTGAACACTGAATAATGTGTTTAATTAAATGTTAGGCCGCTGGCAGTCCCTTCCTGCTTTGTTGAGACGGCCAGCTGATCAAAGGCGCAGCAAGACTGGAACCATGGTAGGAGGGGGTGGGGTAAGTAGCAGAGACCTGGGAAACACACTAGAAATCAACTGTGATTCGTTGCTTATGACTTGATGATTCCAATCTGACGGCACGCTGGTATGACGTATGGAACCACATACGGGTAAACAGAAACAGGATAGGTCATGTGACCCGAACTGACCAATGGAGCAGGGATGATTCGAAAGCCGATCGACGAACTGCTGACCGTTGTTTCAGGCATCGTGGATGCGATGGTTCGAACGCAAGGCACTGTGGGAATGACCACTAACTCTTTTTTCCCAGACTCCTTTGGTGGTTCCTCGGCTCTTTTGCCATCTTCCTCTGCACTTGATGACTTTGTTTCCGCCGTGACGTTTTGGGGGGCAGGAACTTCTTGTGGAGTGGGGCCGTTTGTTTTGCCAAAAATGGGCTTCACAAATTTGTAAGCGAGCCTTTGGCCACTAACCTAAAGAGCAAAACCAGTATGGTGTAGATAATTAACCTTGAGAAGACAAATACAGTCACATGCACAGTCTAATAAAGGCTCTAATAAATTGGGAGAGTATTTTAGATTTCTAAACGCGGATCCGACGACACCGCTTTCATTTGAACATCATCATCATCAACACCAAGATCTGGCCGCCACGTGGAACGAACACAAGCAACACTTCTAACACTATTTGGCAAAATTGAAGTGCAATTAAGAACAGGCAACCAATCAACATCGCTTACCTTTTTAATGATTCCTTTTTGGTAGTAATATCTTAATGCACGGCTGAGTTTATCGTAATTCATCCCTGGCCTGTGTTTCAAGTTGCCCCATCTCCTCGCCACTTCTTCTTGGTTCTTTAATTTAAACTCGCCTTTCTCCCGATTGATCCAACAAATGACGTTACCACTCTTTTCATCCAGGAGGAGGTCGAGAAGAAACTCCCAAAGATGGACTGCAGTTTTTGGCGGTCTTCGAAGTTGTTCTGTCAAAAGAAAACGAATAGAGCACTTAAAAATAGGAAGTTTTTGCGATAAGGAGAAGCATGCCTTAAAATAAACATTCGGCAAAAACTTGTAAATGGCCAAAAAGGGGTTTTAATTTAGTTGTATTCCTTTTTTTGGCATGACTAAATATCCGCGAATATCGTGCGTTTATGGATTCTTTTCTACCTACGGAATTATACTGAAATAAAAGGCAAAACTACATCGTCAGAAAGCTGTCAATAATGAAGCGGAAAACACTTTGGAAAACCTTTCGAGTTATGGGATAGCGATTTCGATAGAATTCCGACGCTTCCTCAGTTAATTGCCAGAAACCGAAAGATTTTTTTTTTCAATTTTACCATTTATCATGATTTTCGTAATTACTTGTCCGAATAGCCTAAACTAGAATTCCTAGACTTGCCCAGTTTTATTAAAATTGCATCGAAGCCTTAATTCATGTTACCGTATAGCTCTGCTAAATGATTTATATTCCAGATGAAAAAAAGTTTATATTAAGCGGTGATTCATCGCACCCGTGTGATGCGAAACTTTGTGATTGTTTAAATATGAACGGACTGAAAACGGAAAATAAAAAGTCTACAGTTTTAAAAAGAGCTTAGGTAATAATCATGCTGCTGAATTAGGGAAATATCCATACGGCTACTTTAAAGGACTACATCCGGATAGAAAGCGTCGAACAGGTGCACAGAGGAAAGCCCATTTTGTCACGTTCCAGAATCACATTAGTAATTTTCTGAAGTATAGATATGGCTATTTTTCATAAGAAAGACAAAATACGTGCTGAATCATTCGTCCGGGCTGACGAAATTTCAGAAGTGACAATCACAAAACTGATTAATAAGGAAAAAGGTATTACGAAAGTTTTAAGCGACAAATTGTTCGTTCTTTACGTTAAGCCGGACTTGCTGAAGTATATGACAAAAAAAGCCATGCAGCTTTAACAAGAAGCCGATGATTTTAAGTTCAGAAAAGGCGCCCAATTTAATTTAAGCGATTTGTTACAATATTCATTGAGAGAATTTCGTCTAACTTTCTCGCAAGACTCACCAAAATCCATGATCCTTCTTCTTTCTCCAAAGTACTAATTATGGTTTATATAGTTTTCTGAAAAAGAAAGAGAGAAAGACAAGATTAAGAAAAGTCCACTGCCCAGGCCAGCTTTAACCCGTTTGCAAAGCAAGAAAACTCTTTTACTAAGGTATTTGAATCGTGTTTCCCTCCGTGAACTTCAAAGAAGTTGCAATTGATTCGCTGGGCATCTTTTCTTTCATGTGAAAGGAAATCGTAAAAACGGATTTAAAGGCTGCTGAAAGTATCTAACTCTTGGGTCCTTCGCAGAATCTCCTCCAATCAGAAGCTCACTGGCTTCTCGCCAATTAAATTGAATGTGAACGCAAAATCTGACCCGAATGTGCCCGGGTTTACATCAACGCGCTTCATCGCGCTTTATCGATCTCTTGTTGCAGCTTGCTGACAAAGCGGAAGAACTTAACTGGCCTACGTACATCTGTTGTTATGTGGGCATTATTTGGAATCAGCGTCCTTCCTTAGCCTGGCCAAATGAAACCGGAACAAGTCTAAATTCAACGAGAAAGGTCCTTCTTAAAACTAGACTGTTTGAGCATAAAATTTCCCTCGAAAGGTTGGCGGTTTTTTGAAACTACCTTATATTAATCGCCATCGATCAGACTATAAATGGCCAGAAAAAAAAAGTCTTAAAAAGGTTAAATACGCAAGATTTCAAAGGCTCTTTGGTGAAACATAAAGCTTGATAGTAACCATATTTTGCTTTTCTCGAGATGTTACCTGATCGACGTTTTCCAGAATTTTTGTTTCTGCCAGCTGTATTGAATCTTTCTCAGAATTATATCTTATAAGATATATGGTGTTATTTTTATACTTGGAGCACGGTGACCTCACAGTTTCTTAAGGCCATAAAAACTTCCGGCCTTCAAAATTTTGATCACACCTTTGTGAAGTCTGGTAGGAAAAGCCAAATTTTCAACACTTTCTCGCCAAAGTATGAAATATAATAGCCTCGTAAATGAATCCTTGGCAAAACCTGGCAAACTAGTTATAAAGGAGGGAAGAACTGGGCTACATTTGAAACGGTAAAAACACCATTTCATTAAACTCTGTTTTCACAAACTAAGACACTGCATTGAGCGATCTAGCACAAATTCAGTTACGAGCAGCATTTACACGAAACGGTAACGACTGGTGTGTAGTTCGAAATTTAGCTTGCAAACTTGCAATGACCAAAATTTGAAGTGAGACAGCCAACCTGAGGGCTGTAACCGCGCAATTTTTTCACTCACACGCGATGTTGCATAAAGAGCATTGGAAAGTGAAAGTGTAAAACAATTCATCGCAACGTTACCAACACGTCTAGCGAGAGCAATTGTAAAAAGCGAAAAACAAATGGGAATTTTTAGGCTTCGGACCTCATGGAAACAAATAGTCTTCGTAGCAGGCGCTCGAGTACGGGAAGCGCCAGGTTCTTGGACACGCGGGAGATAAAAACACGTATCTTGCTACGCAGGCTAGGAAACAAATAGCTGGTTGTGCAACTCTCAAAATACTTAACCCAAGTCGCAAGTAAATGAGAGAGATCTGCACATTTAGCTTTCAAAAGTTTAGACTTGACTCAAAATTATATTACCCGCGATGACTCCAAAAATTCAGTTTGCTCGTCTCGTCATGTCACACGATGGTTTCCGTAGGTCGCGTACCCAATAGATTCCCAAATGAGTTAGACGAAGGACCCAAGAAATCAATCATTGCAGTTACTATTTTACAGACTTACCGTTCTCTGGCGGTTTCACATGCACGGCTTGGTATCGAAACACAAATGACGCCGTTTGAGCGAGCATACATCTGTTTATTCAGATTAAAACTTCCTGTTTTATGACATCAGCGTGGGCGGAAGTCCTATTGTGTTGACAGGAAGATGTCAAGTCACGCATTCAATTTATTTCCTTTTTCCTCGGCAAGATGGATATGCTCTCGAATAAAGAACATATCACCAACGGTCAATTTAAATCTGTGGGACGAATTTCACAAGATTTAAACAATTGACATTTTTTAGCGCGTATTTTTGGGTAAATCAAGTGTGCGTAGAATCGCGTAACAATTGTATCACCTATTTTTTGCTACCGGCATTTTAAGACTGGTTGTACCAAGGCTACGGTTTTAATGTACTTCCAAGACTGTTACGTTAATTATTAATAACATAACACAGGAAAGGGAAGCAAATGAAACTGTTCAAAGAATAAACTAAATGTATTCCCTTGACTCGAGGGAATTTTAGTCCCTTTCGTCAGGAATTATTTATAACGACATTTCTTGTAGAGGAACATTATTCATGTAAATCGATCCATCGATCAGTAATGGGTTTTTGCAGGTCCCGAAATCAATGTTTAGGTTATCAGATCCTGTCCGCAAAATCACGTGGTGTAGATGTTAAAAAAAAAACCTGATTGCCAAAGTTCAAGTACAAGTCTGTTTTAATGCGTTTTTATTAGCTATGAAGAAATATCAGCTCTTTTGGCGGAAAAGAAAACTTGGAATGGAAAGTGAGGGAATAAGTGGAAAAAACAACTTGGGCAGCTTCGTCAATTGAGTTCTTGATTTGAGTTGAGTTGACGTTGTAATGCCGAATTGAGGTGACGATTTCACCTTTGGAAAGTGTCTTCACACTCAAGTTACTCAAGTCACTCAAGATAACTGAGGACTGATTTCGGGAAGTAAAAATAGATGTTATCGAGTTTGAAATACGCTATCCACGCTCCCATCCCCCTTTTGTATCAAAGTACCTCCTCCCACCTCCGGCTTCCTGTCAACACTTTTGCTGTCATGATAACCGTCTTAACAAATGAGCATCCACTCCATGCGAGGAACCTAAAGCGGTTTCCAAAAGCGGTTTGAGTTCCTAACGGATGAAATAATTTTTGGGACAGCGTACGTCTCCTTTCAGTTTCAAAGACAGCCTGAAACACCCGCATACAAGAACCTAGATTTTTCCAAGTTAGGCTAAATAGGTTCTTATAAAAATGGTATTCACAATACTGAGTTTTAGGCTATCTAGGTTCTTAAATTGGTTCTTATTTCTACAAAAGATATCTACTCTATCACAAGTGGCTGTAAGGGACATGTAATTTTTACAGTAATAACCATGAAGCAAAACTACGAGCTTATTTTGTTCTTTACATGTATGTTCTCGATGTTTTAGACAGATGGTGGTAAGGGGTATTTTCGTGAGACGTGATCGGCTCTTCTTTTTTCCCGTGAAATGTGAAATGGCTAATTTTTTCCTTGTGAATCGTGATTTCCATAGTAGTCGTGAGTCGTGAATTTGCAAGTTATCAGTTTTCGTGAAACGAGAAATACAAGTTTAATTCTCCGTGATCTGTGATTTTCATTACGTCTTCGCTTTCGTGGATTGTGAAAGAACCATTTTATTTTCCGTGAAACCGGGGATCTAGATCCCCCTTTACCACCCTCTGGACATGAAATCATGATTTCAAAAATTCGTTAATAATTCATGAGCCTAACAGCCTATCAAATCACCGATAAAAAGTCACGTGCATGAGCTTTACACCCGATAAAACATTCCTGGCCCGGGTTGCTCGAAGCATGGTTAGCGCTAACCAGGATTAAATACCATGGAAACCTATAGGTTTTGATATCTCTTAACCCATGGTTAACGCTAACCGGACTTCGAGCAACCGGCCCCTGGTTAGTATTCTTTATATAAAGAATAATAAGGCATAGCTTCTTTTTCTTGTATGCTAATAATTTTCCTCTCACAATCTGAACCATTGTTCAGACTCCAGAGGGACACGCTTTTTGTGGAATGTTTTTGAAGCTTAAGTGTTCAATAAAACTTGCAGCCGGCGTGTTTTATTGGGTCTGCGCCATGTTTTTAAACCCGCTATGTTTTTAAACCCGATAAAACACTGTTGCTCGTTTTTTAAACATTACATAAAACTGTAATATCTTAAATGCGTAGGCCTTCGAAGCCTTAAAGTGCGATTTGCTCCAGTCGCCTGAAATTTCAAGGTCATTTTCTAAAATAAGAACCTGTTTAATTTTTTAGTCTAACCTGGTTCTTACATAAGGGAGTCTAAAATGAAATTTTTAGCCTAACAGGTTTTTTAATTCTAGGTTCTTATATGCGGGTGTTTACTGTAGTTTTTGTGAAGGTCCGCGGGAATTCAGGCGAACAGGCAAGTGAATGGCGACCTAACTCCAAGCACGATACTGCGGGATTTTGAAAATGTTTAAACATTCCTTTATAGTCTCGCGCTTTGAGCGTACTATTAATCTCGGAGTCATCAAGGAATTTTTCCGCAGTTGCACAAATGACTGGCTGGCATTTGCCGGAGCCAGTTTCAAACCTCTAATGTTCCTTTCGTTATTTACGTTCGATTCTGTTACGTTTGAGTACTCGTCGAGACTCAGCCCCGGTGAGAACAATCACTCCGGAAGTACAGAATGTCGAAGAAGTTGAAAGTTTGATTGCAAGGAAATTACTCTCCACCCTTCACCGGACAAGAGCGACTTCCTTACATAAGTTTGTGACATGAATCTTTATCAAGATGTACAACGAAGTTTCTAACAACTGCAGAGCCACAGCAACAGGAAGTTGACGCAAGAGACACATTTGGATACTAAATGATACTTTGTTCCCGAAAGTGCTTAAATTCAATTTAATTGTCAGGGAACGGTTCAGAGAGGCCAGTTTCAAGTTGCTAATTTATGGGAATTTTCATCATAGGCAAATTTTGTCAATAGCTTTTTAAACTGGGACTTTCGAAACTCCGCTATGGCATTTTCCGCCTTGCTTCGCCTTGTTGGTAATTGTCTCAATCGCTGACAACTTGGTCAGCGAGGAATCGGGAAGAATGTAAAAATTTCGTCAATTCTTTGAAAATTTGTCTCCATGGTCCGAGTTGTTTTTGAAGCAGCATTACTGCTAAGCCAAAATAAATATTGTGGCAACCTTTAGGTTTTAATCCGACTTATTAACACCGTGTTAGCACTAACCCTGCTTATAACAACCCGGCCCAGGCGTAGTTTTCATTGCATGGTGAACAATTAGTCAAACCCTTCCTTTCAAATAGCAGTTCATATTGGGGAGATCGTGCAAGATACCAAATATTACCCAATATTAAATTTGTTAACTATAATTAATAATTGATTCTTCCACCCTTATTTAATTTAGGCTCCTGTTAGAAACAGCCCCGCTGCAACCCGTCCCAAATGGTCTCTATCCTCAGTCCCTCTCCATACTTTCCATTGGGCCTCACGCGGCAGTCTGGAACGAGCCACATCAGCTTTCCAATATGGCGGCCTTCTCCTATTGTCCACGATATCGTTGAAAAGTCGGACCAAAACAAACCTGAAATGGCTTCAAACATCCACAGTCCAAACAGATACAGAGCTTTGGGTCATTGCAATGTTTTATTTTGATTGATCTGAAAATGTCGCGTGGGTTAGATGAGCGAGCGAAGAAGTTTATTGATGCTGTTCAGGCCGACCTACGGGCTTTGTCAAATGAAACGAGACGAAAATTCCAACCAGTTAAAGAGGTTAGACATCTGTTTGATGCTTTGATAAACCTTCTACTTTTGACTTGAAAATCTAAACTTCTTGAATGTTCAGTCATCCATTGACTGATGCTTATAAAATTAAGATTTTATTAGTGCGTATTTTTTATATGACCAAAGATTCTTTTCTGTATTGTGATCGTGGTTTCTTGTTATAAATATCAAGCTAAAAGATGACTTGGTGATCATTGTACGGATGGTGTTAACCAGAACTTTAACATTGATGATTTCAGGCGGCAGAAGCTGGGATCTTACGTCTAAGAACAATCAGTGCTGCCAAAACAAAAAACATTAAAATCACCAAGGGTAAATATTCTCCCTTATATTTAAGTTTGTATGGCTTTAATAGTGTGGTTGAATATGCAAATTTTTATATCAGCTGTTTCTTGATGTGACTCAACTGAGATAGCAATTAGGCACACAATTTTAGAAAAGTTAAAAAAAAAAGTTGTGCTTGATTGAGGTCAAAGGAAATTGCTGTTATCGTAATTTTAATTTGAGTGATCACACTATAGGATTTTATAAATTTGTGGAAAGTCAAGATTACCTTACTCAGGTTACCAGAGGATTTTTTTTTTTTAGGTCTGAGAGAGAATGCCCTTAGCCTCGCTGGTGAGGGTGCAAAGCGCCAAGAAGGGTGTTGATTTCACTTCTTTGGTCATTCACTCACCAAATTAAAAGAGTTCAGAATCTTTCATCTGTATGGTTGCAGCCTTTGAATTGATCTATAAACTTAGAAAACCTACACGGCACAGAATTGATTGAGATCTTTTTAGTGCATACAGTAATAATTATGGTGTTTGTCCATTTTTGTTTAATTTAAGTGTTAGAGGTCTACCCCATAAAAAAAAAGTGATAACTTTTTTTACAAAGAAATCATTAGCTACTGCTAAAGATCATGATGGTGTTCATTTTTTTCATCAGTGGTTGCAGAAGAAACTGAAATAATTCAGCCTTTCTTACTTGGTTGTGATACAAAGAGTCTTCGTGTGGTGCAGATCTCACTTACAGCTCTGCAACGACTCATAACTAATGAAGCACTGTCTGAGGTTTGTTTATTAGACTTTGGCCATGAATGTTATTTCTGATGGTGTTGTTGAGGATAATTATGAGAAGGGGGTTGGTAACTCTCTCATTCTTTAGGTATGACTTTTGCTGACATATCTTGATATCACTGTTGCCGTGTTAGAAGAGCAAACGGCAAAGTGGTGGCCATTTTGGAGGACAAGGTTCGCACATGCATTGAAAGTTCTTGAAAGTCCTTGAATTTCAAAACTACAAATTCAAGCCCTTGAAAGTCCTTGAAAATTGCATTTGGAGCTGGAAAGTCCTTGAAATTTGTTGCTCACAGCGTCCAACCCAGATTGTCCAGTGGCTAATACAATGAAAGTGTTTCTTGCAAATAAGTAACAACGCAAAATAGTAGAAAAGGCTGGTAGAAACCTATTCCATTGGTTTGATTTTCCTCTGCCTTTAGTCGTTGAAACGTGAAAATTGTATCCTTGAAAGTCCTTAAAATTTTTGACCCTGAAAAGGAAGGGTACAAACCCTGGGTGGAGAAAAGATTATGAGTGCCATTTTTATGCAAAATATATTTTTTGTTTCAATAAAATTATATGTAGACTGATGGTCATATGGGTACACATTCTTTATTGAGTGGTTTACATGAGAGGTTTAGGGAAATAGGGCAGATGCAGTGGTGATATTGCTTGCCTTGCACCCATGTGTCCCGGGTTAAATTCTCTGACTCGGCATCCTACATGGGTTGACTTTGTTGGTTCTGAACTCTGCTCCGAGAGGTTTTCCTCTGGGTACTGCAGTTTTCCCCTCTCCTCAAAAATTGACATTTGATTAGGTCTTTGATTTGGTTTCATTTGTTTTGTTGTCTCCCCAATTAGTAGTCTAAGAGCACTTGTACCCAGCTATATAAGCTCCAGACTTAGAGTTATTACCATTATTATTATTAATATTATTATTATTATTATTATTGTTGTTGTTGTTGTTGTTATTATTGAAAGAAATGATTATGAAGTGCGGTTTAGAAATGAATTGAAGGAATGATCCTCACACTTCCTGGACAATTTAAGCAATTGTCTCATGTATGCACTTGAAAAATTCAAGTGACTTCAACGGAATTCGAACCCACGACCTCTGCGATGCTGGTGCATTGCTCTTACCAACTGAACTATGAAGCCACACAGTTGAGAGCAGGTCAATTTGTTGGGCTCATGCGTGTTTTCCCGTGAAAGGAATGATGAATGAAAGAAACGATTGATTGCTTAAATTGTCCAGGAAGTGTGAGGATCATTCCTTCAATTCATTATTATTGTTGTTGTTGTTGTTTCTGAAGTTCAATGGCATCAGACATAAGCTGTCATTCACTTTACTGACAATTATTCATATAATATTTAGCAATTAGACTACTCACGACAAACGAGAATGAGTAGTCTACTTCTTTTACTGGAAAGCCACTCACATACTACCTTTGAATTCATCGCAATTTTTATTGATTTTAAGATTTGAGGAAGCTGCCATTGTTTTGTTTTTTTGTTTTTTTTTTTTGCTCAAAATGACAGTTTTTTGCTACTCACTATCTATCACTCAATAGATAGCAATGTTTTTTTCCCATCAATATCTCTGTTCTAGTCATCATCTGTAAACCTTGTGAGTGCACTATGGCAGTTGATGGAGGGAGGATTAGAAGAGTTGAGAATTCTTCAAACCATTATTCTTCTGATTACAACTTCAAATGTTGTTCATGGAGAAAGCCTTGGGAAGGTCAGGGTCTGGTTTATATATTTCTTTTTGTACTTGTTTCTTTGGTTTTTTAAAGTATTGCCTCCTTTTTTCATAATTTCTCTGATCTTTCAAAGGCCATGGTCTTGTGTTTCAAATTGTACTTCATAAAAGATGCAACAATCTGTACCACTGCAGCAGCCACTGTTAGGCAGATGGTGTCTGTGATATTTGAGCGAGTTGTGACGGAAGATGGTCAAGGACTGGGTAAGGTGGTTTAATTGTTGATTAGTGTTCTGTTTTGACCAATTAATGTGGTTCTGAGCTGCTTTCTGCTGATCTGTCGGTATAGAACTTTCCTACATTGTAGACACAATGACAGTATAGTTTTTTTGTTACTCCTGGCCCTACATGTCGTTGTTCAAAGCTTGGGTAGCACTATCAACTGGATAAATTGGATAACTCAATTGATTTTGTTTCCCAAAAGTGCTTATCCACTGGGATTGTGATTTATCTGGTGGACAGCATTATCCAAGTTTTAAACAAATTATCAAAGTTTGGTGTACATCTATAATTATTCATAATACTGTTTGTGTCATAAAGCCATTGTATTAGAATGCAAAAAAAAAAAGGCATCTTCAGTCGTTACACGTGGATTTGCTGTTTTTTAACTCTTCTCGGAAACATGAACTGAAGCTGTCTTTCCTCTACTGTTACCATTAAATGAGCTCATTCTTTTTTGCTTTTTAGCTTCCCAAAAGGTGGAAGATACTAGTGGATCAGTCAGACACAAGAACTGCCCTGTCAGTCTGCATCCATGTGCCAGGGATGCCTATCTGCTTTTTCAGGTAAGTTAAGTTTATTTTGTATGTTAATCTTAATTATAAGACTTGAAACTCTACCCATAGCTATCAATGCTAGTTTATTTTTTTTAATGCATATTAAGAGGATTCATCCAGTTTGAAGAGAAGTTTACTGCAGTCATGGACAGTGATCATTTTGTTATCTTAAGGCAGAGGCATCCTGTATCTTTGTGATTTGGCTTACACAGGATTTGTGCCAACTGACAAATGGAGAGCAGCCCTATTGGTTACAGGGAATCACTGAGATGACACGAACATTCGGTTTGGAGCTGTTAGAGAGCGTGCTGAAGGGATATCCAAACATTTTCCTTAAGGTAAAAAACTATTTTGCTCTCTTTAGTTGAAGGGGCTTTAGTTGATGACTACCTAACATCTCTGTATTACCGGTAGTGGAAAACCAACTTTCATTATTCAAATAGTAGCATTCTGTTATTAAAGACTTATATCAAATACTGCACTGAAAGTGTTTTGTGTCATCTGTAGATGAGGATGGCAACTTTCAGGAGTATTTTATGCTGGATTTTTATCCAGTTTTGACCTCTCCCATGAGAGCAATGTTTCTAATGTTTTTCTGTGATAACATGGAAAACTTGAATAATTGCTAATGCCTTGTTGAACAGTATTTGAGAACAGCAGTCTTTTTTCCTCTCCTTCCTTCCCACCCCACCCCACCTCCCAATCCAACCTTTGATTCAACATTTTTCACAGTTCATTGTGTTTCTTTCAATTGGTTTTCAGCATCCTGAATTTAGTTTCCTCTTGAAAGAAAGGGTTTGCCCTCTGGTTATAAAGCTGTTTTCTCCAAGTATCAAGCACCGTGTCAGCTCAAGTTCATTAGAGAGACCTCTTTATCCAGTTGCAGTCAGACTTTTGAGAATTGTCTCTATCCTCATTGAAAAATTCTACACTCTTCTGGTGAGGTTTGGTTTGCTTTCCCTTAATTTGATACATGTAAGAAAGAGAAGTACTGGGTTTTACTTACTTTTGGTGCTTTGCTTGGTAGGTGACAGAATGCGAGATATTTCTGTCTCTCTTGGTGAAGTTCCTGGAGCCTGATAAGCCTCAGTGGCAAAGAGCTTTGGCTCTTGAAGTGCTACACACTCTTACAATTCAACCTGCCCTGCTCAGGTATTTAAACATCATTAAGATGACTCCACAAAATACAAAATTGAAGAGGTATTTAAACATCATTAAGATGACTCCACAAAGTACAAAATTGAAGAAGAAAGGGGAATAAACCTCCTAAATGAGTTTTGGTTCTGTGTTTTGTGGTTTCATCAAATTTTTGGATATGTTCTTGTTAAAATGGTGTCAGGGCACCATTTCTTGAAAGCCTTGAAAACGTGGGAGGCCTGAAAAGGCATCCTGTAAATAAAGTGCAATCTGCCTATTCTACAAAGTTTGCCTTTGAACATATTTTCAAGCTTTACATGTATTGCAATCTGGAAACATCTTAATTTTTTCTGCTGACACAATGGAAATGGCACCCAGAATGGACCCCTTCTGTGGGCTTTTGAGAAGCACACAGAAGGGTTCTTCATTGAACATGCATAAGGTGACATTTGACCTCCTCTATTGTTTCAGATCATTTTGCCTCTTCTACGACATGCAAGAACATTCTACCAGAATCTTCCATGACATGGTGAATGCACTCACCAGTTTCACTCAGAGCTTATTCACCAACCAAACAATGCACAGTGCATCAGAGAAGGCCTCGCATTTACCTGGCGCCAACACAATACAAACCCCATCTAGTGCACCACCACCATCTGTTGTTGCTCTGAGCACAATGGGTGGGGTGACTCCTCAGCCTGGGTTTTCCTATAGAGGTACATGGATACCCCTGTCAGTTATGCCTGCTTATGGGCAAGCGAAAGCTGTTTAGTAAGTTCATTCGTCCTTTTACCAAGATGTGCATGGATTTAAGTCTTAGTTGTTAAAGCACTGGCCTGCTATTTGGAACGTAATTTGAAAATTATTTTGTTGTTGGTCTGTCAATGATAGATCACAGAAGATGTCAAAAGTGATGAGCATGTCTCATAGTGACACACTATTAAAGTTAAGAGCCTGTGTGCTCACATGTTTTTGTCATGACCACATTTTGATCGTCTTTGTGATCTACACTGTATTATGCAATTTTGCAACTGCCAGGGGACAAGATTTTTTTAGAAAATCTTGAAATGATCAATTTAAGGGTAGTTTACAAATGTAGTAAGGGAGGGGGCATCGACCGCTTCAGCAGGTAAAACGTTCCACTCTTATTGTTCTATGAAAGTATGAAAATTTGACGTAGTCAGTATGTGTGAATGGGACTTTGTAAGCTTTCTCATTTACATGGCGACTTAATAAACCTTAGAGGGTTTAGGTATTTTGTAGTATTAATCCTGGTTTGGCCATTGTGGATTTTGTAAAAGATGGACAGCCTGCTCCTTCTCCTTCTTTCCTTGAGGGTAGCTTCATCAGGCTTTGATCAACTGTAAACTACTTTGAGTGTGTTTGATTTTCCCTGTGTCTACCATTTACATTTTGTAGCTTGGAACAGTTAGAAAGACCAGAGAGTTCGACAATCCCAGATGGGTACACCATTTCTATAGCCTTTGCTTGTTTGCTGGAGATTGTTAAAAGCCTTGATGTGCTCATTCAAGAAAATAGTGGTGCAAAAAGTGCTGAGGCTGTTGGGGGCTGGATTGAGCCACAAGAAAGAAGAACAGGGAACGATACAGGCGTCGGGACTGAAACTATTAGAGCTGCTGCTAATGAAGGAAGTGAGAGTGAAAATGGTGGGTACTTGAACCCCAGCTGAGGATTCTGTAACTTCTGAAATGTGTGCAAGGGCTACTATAATTATTATAATAATGTGTAATTGCTTCATTCACAGTATCCTTTAGGATTAGTTTGAGTCATAGTGCTTACTTCTCAAAAGCCTTGAAAACGTTTGCAAACATGTGATTGGCACACTATAAAAAGCTCACCTTTCGAAGTGTTTTCTAAAAGGGAAAGGGCAACGGCTGTTGCAAGGTTTCTTGCATAGACGTGTCTCCAGTTTTAAGATGTACATGGTACATACATGTGAGATCTACAGTGATGTGTTACAGTTATGTGCATAGCTAACTACTGTAACCTGATAAAATATACATGTAGACTCTATGAAGTTTCCATCACTGGAGTATTAATAAGAAAATAATATTTTAAGCAAGCATGGTGAAATGTGTTTCTGGCATTGTTTTAGGAACAATCACTCCGGATTTATTCCCGGAGATGGTGCTGGCTTCTTGGTGTGGCATTTTAGCATCACTATCATTGCTTTTAGAAGCCAGGTATGTCGTTTCTGGCAATCTAATATTGTGGCTATTATCATGTGATAAATATGAACAACCATTGATTTCTTAATGCACAGTATGAACTGCTAGCCAGTCTCCTCTGAACACAGTGGGGAAGTAATGCAAAAGACATCAGGGAGAAGAGTGAGCGGACCGCTTGAAAGAAATCGGCAGGTAACGTGAACCGGGGAAGAGGAGGAAGCCGGGGCTGCCCCATCCTTTTTGCCAGTTTGTGCTTAGCTCACTTCACACACCAATTTCTTTTGCTTGTCCTGCTCGCGCTGCTCCTTGATTTCTTTTGCATTATTTCTTCACTGCGATTCCAGTTCACAGGCCACTCAGAATGAGGCAAGCTGGTAGCTTTGGTCACACAAGCGAACTAAAGAGCCAAGGGGAGAATTCTTCCCTCAGGTGTTTGGGTTCCTGGGGAGACTGAAGTGGCCAACTTGGCTGACTTTAAAGGGACTGTTAGCAGTCTGTGGTCATTATTTTGGCCATTAGAACATTTGGATGGAGAGTTAAATTGAGAGATTCCAAGTGTCTCGTACTGACAAACACAGTTTGCTTGTTGTATTTCACAGTAATGATGAAACGGCCACAGAAGCTATCCTCAAATCCTATCAGCTGTATGCTAATGTTTGTGGCATTTTGAATCTCACAACACCAAGAGATGCTTTTATCACATCACTTTGCAAAGCAGCTTTGCCCCCACACTACACCCTGACAGTATTGAATCCCCACTCTGGTACTGCTCAGGTGTCGTATGTCAAGATTCCGACAAGTGGATCCCAGGATATTTCAGAATCACAAGGAGGGGAACACAAAGGCGTAGGGAGGTCTATCTCTGGGGAGACAGGATCTGGTGTTGTTGTCACAGGGACGCCACTTGGCCCTAGTCATGGTCCTGTGTCTGTGAGTAAACAGAGAAAAGCATTGATAAGCACTTTCGGGGTTTTAAGCCCCAGCATGCACCTTGTCCAGCATAATAGGCAGCTTTAGCACCGACGATGACGAGGGCAATACGCCTTATTCCAAAATGGTCGCCATTTTAATACTTTTTTGTTCTTATTCAAATTAGCCCTTGTTGCCTCGTCTTTAAGCCCAAAATTCAAAAGAATATTTACCTTGAACGAGGCAAAAAAGGGCTAATTTGAATAAAAACAAAAGAATATTAAAATGGCGGCCATTTTGGAATAAGGCGTATGGGAGCGTCACAAAAAAGCAGGTTTAATTAGTAAAAACAATCGTTCTGCACGCTCTGCACGTGCGATTTACGGTTTGTACATTTTTTTCCCCGCCCTCTGCAAAACAACGTCAAATCGCCAATTGGCTAGAAGATCAGTCCACGACGTTGAATTTTTGTTTGTCTCTGCAAACTTGTTGGTTTTGTGCCATTTGCATGTAACGGTTGTATGTGATTAGTCTTAATTAGTATTTTCATTAAGTAGTTGAATGTACATTTTTTTTTAAATTCCTACTGCAACGAAAAAAGGTACTGCAGGATTTCCTTAAGTTATATGGAACATGGTGGCTATTCTCAATAAATGACCTGCTTTCTTTCAGTTAACGGCAAAGAACATTCAGTGTATGCGGTCACTGTTGGGTCTCGCTCACTGCCATGGAGGCATTCTTGGTACTGCTTGGCACATGGTTCTCACCACATTGCAGGTGAATTTGCAAATGTTCTCAAACTTTTCCATACAATAGTCTTTTAAATCTAAAGGGGACAGCTACTAAGTAAACGAAACTTGATCTTGTGAAGAACGATAAGTAGCATAACAGCTCTCGTTAGCTTGGAATTCTACTGTTCCTCTTGTGTAAGTGACAGACACTGGTACAATATGAGCGTGAGATCTGCATGGGGTTTTATAATGGTCGCACTGGATCGGCATATACATGTGACCTGACCACTGCGCTCCTGTTGGATCGTACCATGAATTCTTAGTAAATTTTACAACATTTGCTCTTGTATTCATGGTGACAGGCATTATATCCGTTGTTTGTTTTATCGCTCTCTCGAGGAGGATCAAGGCAATGATGGGAGAGCTTGCGATAGTGAGTGATCGATGTGTTATATTTTGTTTTCTTTCAGCATCTGACGTGGATTTTGGGTCTGAAGCCATCCGCCGGTGGAACATTAAAAGCTATGCCCACGAGTGAAGCACCGAACGTGGTAAGAAAATTAATTAATTTTCAGTCAGGTAAGACTTGTGTGTAAGATCTTTAACAGTTTGGTCCGTTTTATTTTTCTTAGGTTATAACGCAAGCAATGATGGCCGAACTTCCTGTATTGGCGGCCATTTTATCAAGGCTTTTTGAAACATCGAGGTGAGTCTTGCAATCAAAACGTATCCTTCTCATTTTACTTTGAGTTGTTCTCCATTAGTCTCGTAAAACCTAAACCAGAGCAATTGTCTTGAAGAATCACAGGACCAGTGGCCGAGAATCAAACGAACCAATCAGAGGCAAATACATGAAGCTGACGCCAAGCGCGCGAAAACGCGTGCCAGCAAATCGCTATCTGTTCCAGATGGCTTTGCTTCTGATTGGATGAGAAAAAGGCGGGAGATTCCTTGGCCAATCACTATGTATAGTGGAGGGCGGTGGTAAAGGCGGAAAATTGGTGTGAAGACTGAGCATGTCACGTCTAGTTTTGCTTCCTATTGTTTGAGAAAGTCGCCCTGATTTAAAAGCCAATTACGACGCGTAAGAACTTAAAACGAGCGACAAACATATTTTCTTTTTCCTCTTTCGTTTGTAGGTATCTGGACGATGTCGCACTTCATCATCTCGTTGATGCATTGTGTCGATTGTCTACAACATCGATGGAGCAAGCCCAAAGTAATAAGGTTAGAAATGAGTTGTCTCAGTGTTGCGTTAACCCTTGCAAACGTCTCTGAGCCTCGTTTCGTGGACGAGACCAAACCCCAGGGCTCGAAATTAACGCTCGCAAACTCGCAAAATGCGAGCCTTTTTAATAATCTGCGAGTGAACAAAATGTCCACTAGCAAACGTTTGCAAGTTAGAATCAATACACGTCGCCAAAAAATTTCGAGAAAGCTGTTCGAACTCAAGAAGGTATGTACGGAAGACATCTGAGACAAATGGCGGGCGCTGAGAGAAGCGCATGTTTTGTGTTAGCCACTGGTCAGCAGTATCTCACCGAGTCTATGTGCCATCCGTCTGCGAATTCGTGTGTTATTTGGGATTTGAAAACAGCTTTCATTGCTTTTCACTAGTAATTGTCATCAAATCTAATTAATTAGTCAAATACTATTTTAAAGGGAAAGCAACTTTATCAAGAATTTGCTAGTGGTTTTACCCGTTTGCTAGTGGGAAAAAGTCTCACTTGCAAAACATTGCTAGCGGGCTAAAAAGTTGACTTCTAACCCTGAAACGGATGAAAATTCCCACAACATTATTCCTTTGAAGAGTTGCAAGGAAAGAAAAGGGCTGTACAAGTTATCTGCTTTGTCGGGACGAAGTGTCAACGCTCGAATCTCTCGGTTGTTGAATCTTTTTATCACCCACGTGATAGCAAATTTCCACCGACGCGGTGCCATAGTTTCTTTCCAAACAAACCCCTGTGTTCATCTTTTTATCTGCTCACTATATTTACCTGTTTTTCTGTTTTTCAGGAACCATCTCTCTTTGCGGTTGCTAAGCTTTTAGAAACAGGTTTAAATAATCTGCATCGTGCTCGTGTGTTGTGGAAACCACTGACGGCGCATCTGTTAGAGGTGGGTCCCACAGAAATACATTTGACTGCAAACTTTTAAATTTACCAGTTTTCAGTTAGACCGGTTTCAAGAAAATTTCTAGAAAACAAAATCAAAGTGATTACTCTGTTGACCAATCACAAAAGTGAGTAACAATAAAATAGAACAGTGACTTAAGACAGAACACGAAACAATCACATGACGTGAAGCCAGCGGTAAGCGCGGGAAAGTGCGTGTGACCAGGTCAATTAATTTTGCTTCTCGTTGGTTTAGAAAGAAGGACCAGTTTTTGTAGCACTGAGCCTAGTTATGGCCTAGTTATGACGCGCTAAAACTGCAAGTAATCGGGCAATTATGTGAACACTTACAGGAAAACCGCTGTAACAGACTTCGGGAAATTCTCACTTCTTTGTAGTTTACTCGTGTTTGTTTTAACGGGACGGTACGCAGCTCTCAGAACGACTCAACAAACTTGCAAAGTAGGCAGTTTTTGTTTCCTTTTCTTGGAATTTGACAAAGTTGAATTCCATCTCGTGTCGTTTGCGGATTTGAAAAGTCGATGAAATTTGTGAATCTCCCTAGGTTTGTCAACACCCTCACACTAAGATGCGTGAGTGGGGAGCCGAGGCTGTGACCTCATTGGTTCGTTCAGCTTTGACGCATGATCACAATCCGCCACTCAAACAGGACCTGGTAAGTCACGTGTTCTCTATAGCCTGGTTTACACTTGCAAGATAAAGGACACGAATGAGATTAACGGCCTTTGAGATTCCCATAAACGCGATCAAACGGTGGCATTCAAACAAATTTAAGGTTACCGTATTCCATCAGTAGTGTCCAGTAGCACGTCCGGTTTAAACTGTAGATACCTAAAACCCATATCAAATTAAAGCTTGTAAAACTGGCTATCAAACTACAGCAAGAATTTTGAAGTAAAATGGATTGTCGAATTGCTGATGGCCTCTAAATACGAGCGTCCGAATCACCTTTTGAAAGCTACAAGTCAAAGCGAATTTTGTTTTTCACTAATTTGATTTGTTCCTCAGTTTCTTGGCCCAAAGCGCTTAAAAAAGGTGTCTTTTACCCATACGGCGGCCATCTTGGATTCAATTGTTGTGCGAAAGATGTTATGGGATGCCCAGGGGGGCAAATTCGTACATGTTGTGGGTATAAATTTGGTTTTCCTTTGAAAATTTTCAAGCCACTTTGATTTTTACATCCTTTGTTTCACACCATAATTAACCTGAGACAAAGGAAATATGACAATAGATCTGGTTTGAAAATTATTGAACCAAAACCAAATTTATAATAATAATAATAATTTTTTAATAATAATGAAAACTTTATTAAAACTTCACAATAGTCACTTACAAGATTAAAAAAAGCTAAAAGAACTTTACAATAGGTACTTACAAAATTTAAAAAGCTAAAAGAACATTTGAGTAATTATTAATATTATTATTATTATCATCATTATAAATTGCTAAAACAGTAGGAATAACAAATTATTAAATCAGGCAATATTATAAGTTTCTCTATTCTTATACATTTATATAAAATATTAACTAACCAGTAGAAA
>BLFK01000093.1:1017791-1031970 GCA_014634185.1 Astreopora myriophthalma | reverse complement strand
CCCCCCCCCCCCCCCCCCAATCTAATTAGTCAACAACCAAGTGGCAGTATACTTGAAAAGACGCCAGTGTCGTTTTCCTCTCGATCTTACTTCTCCTAAATGGGGTACTTTGAAGGTCGATTTGCCACTAAAAGAAAGGCAAATTTTTCACGATCTTTTTCGGGGATGCATGACAAATAGATTTTAATAGATTTCTAACAAAACATATAATATTTTTTGGGCAGATTCTTCACTCCACTGGCCAAAACCTGGGTCAAGGCTGGCTGTGTGTACTGGGAGTGATCGGAGCAGCTACCAACCAACAGGGGTGAGATATCACGCCTTATTTCATGATATGACGCCATGGTCGTGAGTTAAGAAGATCACGTCAGTGAAAAAAAATACACTTCTTGGAGTATTTTTCAGCCTAGATTACCTTTGATCAACGACTGTTCTTAATTAGTGTGGTTTCTATCGTACTTCTTTTCAGCGAGGGCCTCATCCGCGTTGCGTTTCAAAGCTTGCAGCTGGTTGTGACGGATTTTCTACCCTTGATGCCTTGCACGTGTATTAAGGTCGTGGTGGATGTGGCGGGAAAGTTTGGTCTGCAGCCGCAGGAGCTCAACATTAGTTTAACAGCTATTGGTCTTCTGGTGAGTCACGTGATTAAGTTGTTTAAAAGCTATTTGTATTTTAGGTTGAGAGTTTTCTCTGTCGCAGTCAAGACTACATTAGCTACGTTCAATAGACCACATGCGTATTCTCGCACTGAAACTATATCCCACAATTGAGGCTCAGGCGGGAAATATCGCTTCTTGCATGTATAAAGTTTCCCCACAAGCGTCATTAATGCATTGTTGTTTTAGTACAATCCTTCGATCTATTCCAAAAATAAATCGTCTACACTTATTTTATTTTAGGAAATGTCACACCATGTAATTGCTCCATGAACTGCGGAAATCGAACGTAGTTTCGTGGAGTATAAACAAAGGTGGAGGAATTTGTTATCGTCATCGTTATCGTTATTGTTGTTGTTGTTATTGTTATGTGACTTCAACAGTAATATTGCTGAACACCATTTGAAAACGAAGCACATCACTGACTGGGACTCCGCTAAGTGCGTTACCTATAGTACGAACTACTACCAACGACTCACATTAGAAATTAGAGCAAACTCCACTGAGCCGTTGATAACAACTACCTGCACCTTACAAATACCTACCTACGTTTCTAGAGGGATCGAAACGCAACAATCACGGTTGACAGTCTTCACAGCCAATAACAACATCGCTCAAACTGACAGACAGACAATCAATAACATCACGTCTATGCTGACCAATCAGCTCTAAGACCAGAGTACTTACACGACCCACTGACAACACTCTTATCACTTAACTCAGAAGATGACTTCCTTCCATACGATGGCCAATCTACCATATGAACCAAATTTTAGTGCTTTCCTCTCTACGGACATACTTTCCTTAGGAAGTCAACTCTAAGGTACCAAAGGTTTGTTGCCGTTCTTACTTGTTCTTTCCTACAGTGGAATATTTCCGACTTCCTGTCACAGCATCGAGAGAAGATCCATGCTGCACTGGATCAAGACGACACTGCCGCTTACAATGGTGGCAGCGTTGGCACCAAGTATGACAAACCCGTGCCCCCCTCTGACCGTCAGTGGATGTGCTTGTATGCCAAACTGGGTGAATTGTGTGTTGATCCACGTCCCGCGGTCAGAAAAAGCGCGGGACAAACTCTGTTCTCAACCATCAATGCGCATGGCTCGTTGTTGGAGAATGTCACGTGGTATACAGTGCTTTGGCAGGTAATTGTTTTAGTCTTGTTTCCATAGAAGCAGTGCTTCATTCCTGGAAAGGAGATTGTAAAGATCGTTTTCACATCTCGTTACGGCGATCGTGTTTGTGTCGCAAACTAATCCTACTGGAATTGAACTCAATCTTATGCAAACGTTAACGTCTTTTGTTTTGGTGTTAAAAAAAAACATAATCATTGATCGCATGACTAAAAACTCTCTTGGGACAAAAGGCTGAGAATTTGTCGCGAGAATATGATGAAATCTCTCAAGTCTGTGAACATCAAATTTCGAAGGGAAACTTATAGCGTCGTCTCACGGTGTCAGCACCGGTTGTATTAAGAGCAGTTTTCAAGAGCGAGGCGAAAACCGCATCCAAGCTAATTACTCGTATATCAATTAAAAATCGAAGCAAATGCATGAAGCTGGTGCCAAGTGCGGGAAAGCGCGTGAGAGCAAAGGACAATTGATTTGAATTTGCCTCTGATTGGTCGAGAAAACGGCACGGAATTTTAGCCCTCATCGCTTAGCGTCGTGCTAAGACACAAGAAAAGACGCGTGATTTTACCTTGTACTGTTTTATTTTGCAACAGGTTTTATTTCCATTATTGGAGCAAGTGAAAACTATGTCCAGTTCCGCAGCGGACGTTCCACCACCCAGCGATTCAGTCAACTCGAAGAGCAAAATTCTCATTCACCATTCACGTGACACCGCGGAAAAACAATGGGCGGAAACACGCGTTTTGACCCTGAGCGGTGTGGCGCGCGTGTTCAACAACCGTCGCCAAATTTTGGCGGGACTCGAAGAATTCCCGCGCGCATGGGCCCTGTTGCTGGAATTTATTGAGTTTGCGGCTTTGAGTAAATCCGCTGAAGTCGCTTTAGCGGCATTGAAGAGTTTTCAAGACATTGTTCAGGACTCTAATGAGATTCAAGAGAACGCAGGCACAGGTTCGAGCCCGGTTGACAGCACAGGTGACACAAAGGCGGGAAAAAGTGCTGCGAAGGTCAAGGTCCAACCCAAGTTCTGCGAAGCAGCGGACGAAGACTTGAACTTGTGGTCTAACGCCTGGCGCGTTTGGTATAGTATAGGAACCACAAGCATGTCTGAGTCGCATACCATAAGAACAAGGCGAGATTCTTCCGGTAAAATCACAACGACAAGGACGTATCCTGCACAGGCTTTCCTGACAGCTCTTGTGCAGATTTTCCCGTCCCTGTTCATGAGAATATACAGCCGTTTCGGTTTGGCTGATTTACAAAAACTCGCGAAAATCTTACAGACTTCTGTAACAATGCCGGTCCCAGTGGATCAGTCGCCGTTTTTAGTCCCTTCTTTCCAAGACACTGTTCTAACTCCGCTACAACATGCGATTTTGGACACGATAGAGGTTTTGCGCGAACCTTTACCGAATTCTACTGGGTCGGTTCTCCATGCCTCCAACCAACCAATGTATCCTACGCTGTTTTCGCTGCTCCTTCAGTTTTTTGATTACGCAGCCGAACCGCCCCGTGTTGAGGACTTTTCAGAGAGGGAAACCACTCCAAGAAAAAAGAAGAAAGATTGGATAATTCTTAATGTTACTCCGTTCTCGGAGAGGTGTTTGGAATTAGCGGTGGTTTTGTATGAAGAATGCGTCTCCAAGCCCGCGGTCATAGAAGAGAAAGTGCTGGAGAAGATTATTAAGGTACGAAATTTCGACAGCTTCGAAAGTTAGAACCAACTGGTACAGCTCAATAAACACTGAGCACCACAGAAAAACACTGCTCAATAACTTTCATATGAATAGTCACTCCGCATACTCTTATAGATAGGACCACCCTGAATTGTACAGCATTATAAACAGTTCCACAGGAAAGTGCTGCTGAGTAGCTTTCATGTCAATGGTCGATTTGATCCACGGGCTCCAAACGTGAAATACCTTGCACAGTGTAAGAAACACCTTAAGGTGCCGCTTTTCGTTTTGCCTTGTTTTCAGTCCCTGCGTAATCCTCTTCGTCTCAAGTACAGCTGCCCGTCCCAGTCCACGTGGAAACTGGCTGTGGATTCCTTAATGACTGTTACACATAGAGGACTCAGCGTGGCTCTCGCTCGCCCAGGTAAACTGAAAGAAAAAAGGGGGGGTTGCCCTAATAATGATATGCGTCGCACGAAAATAGTTCTGAACAACGAAGGGATGGAAAACCTCAGGGAAACGATGGTAAGTTACAGTGAAGGAAAAGAAAAATAACTGTGTTAGTGTTAACTAATATTTTGTTTCCGTTCTACAATGTTTTGGTCTTATTCTAGATTCTTTCAGAAGCATGTGGTACGAGTTAGCTTCAGCGTTGGAGGACTTTCTATTTTCGGATATGTAAGTTTTAATACTAACACTTTACATAAAAGCTAACATCTTTACAAATCGTTGAAAGCGTTTAAACTGTGGGCAACCCGAAGAAAAAACGACGTGGATCAGAAGCGCGGCCCGGGTGACTTGTAATCTCGCTAAAACACGAGGAAGCGTGCAGTCGGTGAAAAACCGTGACCCGTGCCGAGCTGGCCTGTGAACGTGGTTATTGTTTACAATTTTAGTTTCATTACGCAGGAGCCCGCCGGAGAATCAGTCGCTTGAGCAGCACCAAGCCGATGAGGAGTTAGACATCAAGGTAAGGATGATAATTCGAACGCTAATTCTCCTTTTGATAGAGCGGTGTAGTAGAGCCAAAACCATACAAGAGCCATTCCATCACGTTCTGAAGGTAATACACTATTCAGCGAACCACAGATCGAAGTAATTGATGGCTTGGTTTTACTATTTACTAGCCAATCAGGTAGAGGCAGCCGGCGCCAAGCGCAACGAAACGAGTGACTCATTAATTTTAATTGATTAATTTTTATTAGCGTAATTTAATACAATTGTAATTTTTTGTTTTTCCTTTTCTCTTCCAAATGTAAATCTTGTTGTGTTTTTATGTGCTTCAACCCGACTCGATTAGCTTTGCTATTTTCGGGTGGAACTTGTACTGTAACATTCTGTGAAATCTTGTAATAAATGTTAATATTGTTGTTGTAATGTTGTTGGCTAAATTGAAATTAAAAGAATAACACCATTATTTACAACTCAAAGAAAATATTTACACTAAACTTAGTGACAATCAATCAAAAATTCAAAAAGACTACAATACTAGAAACGAGATAAGAAAAGTCTAAACATTTAAACATTAACTAAATTGAAATTGTTTGAATCTGATTGACTGAAAAGTTCGCGTAAGTCTTTTGGTCCAGTCACAGAGTAAGCCAACTGAATAGAATTACGTAATTACTTTCGACAGTCAATTGAAAACTACACTTACACAGGTTTCTGCTATCCTCCTCTATAATTAGACGAGTCTGTTAACTTCATACACCCACTGGGTTACTTTATTGTTAGTAAACTAGAGCCTTCGCTAGGGACAATCATTGCTTTTGAGCGGCCTGGGCCCAGTTTTTGGAAAGGTGGATAAGTGCTATCCACTGGATAAATCACTATCCACTGGATGACTCAATTGGATTTGCTAGCATTTATCCGCTAGATAGCGATTTATTCGGTGGATAGCGTTATCCACCTTTCGAACAACTGGAGCCTGGTCACTAACCAGTTCATGTTACATTGTCAGTTGCTGCGCATGGTCCGTGAAAAGATTTTGCCTCACTCCGGTGCCCTCCCAAAGGACTTCATGGCTCGCGTTATGGCTCTTCTGAACCGTGGTTCCATTCACTCGGCTGCTGATGCTACCTTCAGTGGTACGTTTTATGGATTGCTTCTTTCTCTTGACAGTTCAAGCGAACAATAAGTCATTACGGATCTGAGAATAAAACAATTTTGAGACCCGATTGAGGGCGTGGCCAAGTGGGCCAGGCGCTTGGTTCCGGCGGGTTCAATTTCCGCTCTGATTCCAAATTCAGCTCTACAGCTGCACCTCGCTTTGTAAATAGCGAACTGGTTGCCTCCCTCCAGATGGGTGTTTTCTTAACACTGTTGTTTATTTGAATTGTTTCTTTCTATATACGCGCCGTGGAAACGTGTTTGGCTTGAGACGGAGTTACACTCCGAAATTTCCACCGTGACGAGCATAGCGGTGGACTCGCTCACTTCAGTTCAGCATGCCTTATAACTCCTTGTCAATTGTGCTTTTGTAAAGGAACAGATGCAAATGGATTTCCGCTGCGTGAAGAATTTGCCAAATCCTGCTTTGAAACTCTGTTGCAGTTTTCCTTTGTTAATGGCACGCTCGAAGAGGATCAACGTGTCGAACGGACCGGTACGTTTCCGTTATTAGACTTCCGCTTATACTTAACTAAACCGATGCAGTCACTGTACCACAGAGGGAAAAAATGTCCCACTGTTGGCTTCAAAAAAAAAAAAAGAAAAGAAAACAAACCTATCTTGCAGCATTCAATAAAGAGATCATATTATTTTTTTGGTTTTCAGATGGCAAAGTTTCAGAATTGGCGCTCGATGCCCTTCTCAGACGATGCAGTGATGTGTTAGCGAAATACGTGGAAGATGAAAAGCTCAGTGGAAAATGTCCTTTACCAAGGTAGGGTCACTTCTCTTTTAGGTTCCTCTTCTATTTGTTTTTTTGTTTTTTTTTTCAGTACTTTCTTTCGTCTCTCGCGCCTGTCAATTCGTCATTTTAGCGTCTTTCAATTAGTTTTTGTTTTCCTCATATCATTTATTGAAATGATGGATTCTACAGGACTCGTATGGCGGAGATGTCGTTTGTGATGAAGGCCATTAGTACGTTGCTGTCGTCTTTAAAAAGAGCTGTGCAGGACAAACCTGCGGTTGGTAAGTACAGCGCCCTCCACTTCCAAGGTTGACCAACCACAACTGACAACTACAACTTGAAGATAGAGCACGCCATCATTGAAAACATACAACCTTTACAAATCGCGGACTAAGGCGCCTTCCTTTTTTCAGAACTGGCCTGCCAGACCAATCAGTTTGCAAATAAAATGCAGTAATTTGAACAAACAGTTACATGATAATCCCTCAGTGTGTTATTTTGAAGGGGTTGTAGAGTTAGCCTTTCCAAATGCCTGATCAGGCCGGTCAGTTCTCTCAAATGGAAAGCGCCCTAAAACTTGCCTCTAGGGTAACCGTTCGCAGCAAAGAATGTATGTGATCCCCAAGGCGGGAAAGCATATCGTCTTAGGAAAGAGTGCAAAACTGCCCCCAGGGCAGGAAAACATGCCTCAAGCTCCAAGTGCTAATTGCAGTATCTCTATAACTGCTTGTTTGCTTGGATTATAGTGGATCAAAGGATATGGAGTCAAGTTATCGATCTTTATCCTCAACTTGTGGAGTGTTCCGTCTGTAACTCGACGCAAGTCCGACGGGCTTTACGGGAAGCGTTACAAGAGTACGCTGATCTACTGACACCACCAATTCATTCCTCGGCAGTGAATGGAAATAGGTAATCTGTTTCTTACCGTTCCATTTGAAAGCCTAGAAATTGAATTGCGAGATCTTTGTCGAAAGGAGGTTGGATTTAGTTTTGTATGATAGGGCGGCAGGCGAACCTCACAGTCACCAGGAAATTTCAAGCTACCATAAGGGACAACAGCGGAAGAGCGGATATTGCTAAACATTCCTTTTCTGTCAGTCTCTGTGCAGATTGTACTGTGGAGCTTAACATGATGCAAATCGTGTAGAAATGGATTATTAAAATGTTGGACTCTTGTGGTCCTTTTTAATTTAAACATTTTTTGCGAAGAAATTGTACAGAAAAAAAATGTTAACAAATCATCGCAAAGAAGACTGCATCAGAAACGCGTATTGTTCGATATGATCAACTGTATCGGTTTTCAATAAACTGAACTTCCACTGAAAAACTCTCACCAATCACTTCACTTTAATCCTAGACAAAACAACGAGCATTTTAAGCATTCTTTCTCAATATGGTTACTACTGTGCCATAGCGCTGCCTGTATGTAAGTTTTAGCGATACAGGATAACGTCACGTTGCCATGAGCGTCCCCAAGCAACCCTTAACCCAGGCTCTCTCGCTTTTCCTCCCTTGTCTCTCGACGACCAACATATCTTGTAGCCTAGTTTTGAAAGCTTGACCAGCTGCCGGTCATTTACATTAGACGTTGAGGCAAAGAGTATCTTCGAAGACCGGAAACATAAATTAGGGTTTTACACTCACTCAGCTTAGAAGGTAAATACTATTTCTTTCTGAAAGGAATTGGGTTTTAGTGACGCTCTTTTATGGGACAGTTTCTCAAATGCTTCGGCACCGCACGTTTCGACTCCTTTGACGCCGCGTTATAACATTTTATTTAATGTTTGGCGCTTCAGGGCACTTGCGCATGCGCAGACCAACTACCTTAAAAACCAACAACAACAACAACCAGTAGCGGTACTTCTGGACATTCAGGGTCAGTACGCAGCTATTAAAACAACCCGCGCGATTGGTTCAGAAAACAATACAACCATTCAAACAAACAAACAATGAAACCTAATCCTGAAAACAATAGAGCTGCGTCTTAACCAGATCCAATGAAATTAGAGGTTGTAAACAGCTGCTTGGTATCTGGACATTCAAGCCGAAGTGTTGTACCATGACAATAATCCCCGGGATTTCGGCCCGCGGACCGCTTATATCAGCCATGAGTGTTGGTCCTTCGCCAGCTTTCGGATACCTATCCTCGATAGGCGGAGGGAGGAAGAGACGTGTCGGCCACTAGAATATATGTGACAGATGCCTTCAGTTTCGCTCAATTTGAAGTACCATTGCAAAGTTGGAAGTTGATTCGATCGAGGATTCCTGTCGGCATTACATCTGTGAAGTTGGATGTTGAGCAACAACTTCGATTGTTGGCGGAAATTGTACACCTTGCGCCGAGTTGTTCGAAACGAGGTTAGCACTAATCCGGGTTAAATACCATGACAACCAATACTAACCCTGCTTCGAACGGCCCTGGGGTGGGTCTCGAGTGAAGAGCGATCATGCGGGGATTTACCCTGCAGGTTGCAGCTGTAAACCAAAAAGTCCTGGGTCTAGTCCAGCTCGTTCCCGGGACTACCGTGATGACTCATCCAAGATTGGAGGCAGAGCAGAGCATGCAGTGTGACAATGTGAAAATATGCTGAGCTTATTGTTTCGGAAGAGATCTTCTCGCTGTCTACAAGCAGAGCTTACAGGTCTTGCGCTCATCCTCACCGAAGGGAGTCAATCTCAACGATCAAGGTATTTAATATGCCATCGTCAAATGAGCAACTTAAGCCTGGTTCTCATCTGCCGCCGAACTACCTGCGACACAGCCGCCGGTACTGCCTGGGATACTGTTCCGACATATGAGAACATACGCCGGCGGCAACAACAATCATCGCAGGCCTTTACCGCCGGCATGCCTGCGAAGTTGACTTGAGTTCAACTTCGCAGGCATGTCGGCGGTTCTTCAGGAACACCGGCGATGAAAATATTCTATGAGAACGTAGTCGGCGATCGTCGGCGATGTCCCAGCGGGCAAATTTATCCCACAATTCATTCCATCCAATTGATTTGGCGCCCTTTTTCGTGTTTACCGGGGATACGTCGCAAGTACATCTGAGGCACCACTGCAATGCAACTGGGACGAAAAATCAATTCAACCGGCGACCGCAACGCAGGTCATCGCAGGTATAGCGGCGGCATATGAGAACCAGGCTTTAGGCCGGGGCTGTTTAATTACATGGAGGGAGGTAGATCCTAGAAGGCGAAACAATTTCCGTTTGGTTTACAAGGAGAAATGTCGGTTGCAGTTATGGTTCATAATTGGTAAAACGAAGTTGCTGAAAGGCCGGAAGCCGCCATGTTTGGTTTTTCGTCCTTAGTAGTGCTTACCCTGCGACCCTAGCCTGCGACCCTGCGAATACCGGTGTACCTGCGAGGCCTCGCTCCCGGTCGCTAGGGGCCCTACCGACCGGGAGCGATGAGAGGCGGCCGTATTCGCAGGGTATTACCCTGCGAAGAGTCGATTCTCTTCTCTTATCCGCTTTGGCAGCCAAACGAGAGAGAAATCTCTGCGAGCAAGCGATCCGTCACAGGAAAATGACTCAAAGGACCTTCCCCTGGGTAGGGATTTTAACTCGTACAATATGTATGCATTGCCCCATGGTCGGGACTTTTACATGGCCACTGCATCTTGGAAGACCGAGAGAACCTGGCATTTGACATTCAGTAGATGCCCGGGGCTGGTGAGTTTGACGCTCAACAGTTTCTCTGCCTGGGGCTGGTGGATTTGACATTCAATAGTTTCCCAGGGGTGGGGAATTTTGATTCTAGCTTCCATGAAAATGTCAAAATTCCTCTGGGTCAGTCCCTCCCTTTCCCCAGCTTACATATACTTTATGCATAAAGTATACGTAAGCTTGAAGCTTATTAAATTGGTTCAAGCTTAAGTGAACTTATATAATTATGTACCTCGCTCTTTGATAAATGAACGATTTTTGTAACATTGAATATGTGCTGGGGGTGGGAATTAGGGACAAAAAGTTCAGGAAAATTAATACAAGTAAAGGTAGCAAGGGCAGGGAGGGACCCAGGGTGGTTGGATGGATTGGGGATCAAAATACCGAGAGGGGCTTTATGTTACTGAAAATCCTTTAGAAACGTTTTATTTCAGTTTCTTCAATGTTAATGTGCATTAGTATCACCCAACTAGTGGACTAATGCAAATCCTGCATTTTCATTGGCTACGCTACTAGATGACCATTAGTAATAGTCCTCGAGTAGCGAAAAAGCGTGATGCTTTCTTTCGTTTTATTCCCAAATAAATATTTCTTCAACTTGCATTTGCTAACTTTATCATTGCCTTTTCTGTCCGACTAGTTGGGTGATACTAAAACAATTAGACCCTTCGCCTTCAAGGGCCACAGGTCAATAGCCCATTCAGCTTCGCCTCATGGGCTATTGACCCATAGCCCTTTCGGGCTACGGGTCTAATTGTTAATTATTAAGAATGTAGAAAACTGGTTCAATTAATGTTGACCTGACTGATTGATACTTTGATTCACAGACTTGAGAGTACAGTAGCATCAACCGGTCAAGAAGTAAAACCAACCGGTGATGAAAGGACTGAATACCCCAAAGCTCTGAAAGAAAATGGACAATTTTGTATTCCTTGGGTGAGATCAGGACAATCATCATCACTACAAGCCATGAAATGGTTCTGGGAAATATTAAATAATAGCAATTTGCCAGGACTGGAGGCAAGCTGATGAATTTCTTTCAATATAATTATCAAGTAAACTTGTTATTGTATGACTGATTTTTTTTTTGTCCTTTCTTTTCTGTCATGTTTTTCCATTCGTTAACTCTTTCCTGCCCAAGGGGTACCCAAGGGATGAGTAAAATCATCTGGCGTTAGCTTGAGTAAAGTCTAAAAGGGGCACTGTTGGGCATTAAAGGGTTAAACGAGTGAAGCATAGTGTGCCTCAAGCTCTACATCTTACTAAAATAATATTTTATATTTTCTCAAATTGTAGGAATTAGACCGTACTCTGCCAATTCTCAAGACAAACAGCATAACCTTAAATAGCCCTCCAAGTGAAAATATTCACGTGACATGGATTGGCCATGCCACGGTGCTGGTTCAGATGGATGGCTTAAACATTTTAACAGACCCCGTTTTAAATGACTATTGTGGGATGGCACGTGTAGTTGGTGTGAAGCGCTATCGTCCTTTGCCCTGCACTGTTAATGAACTCCCTGATATTGATGCCGTTTGTATCAGTCACAATCATTATGACCACCTTGACTACGTATCAGTCTGCAACCTGAACAAAAGATTTGGTGATAAAATTCACTGGTTTGTGCCCATGGGATTACTTTCCTGGATGAAGGACTGTGGCTGTAAAAATGTTGTTGAACTCGAGTGGTGGGATGAATGTACCCACCCTAAATTTACAGACAAAACCAAAGCTGTGAAGTTTGCCTTGACTCCTGCACAGCACTGGTGCCAAAGGGGACTGGGTGATACAAACCATGTTTTATGGGGCAGTTGGTCTGTTATTGGTGCAAGAAATAGGTTTTTCTTTGCCGGAGATTCTGGCTATTGCCAAGTTTTCAAGAAGATAGGAAAGCGGTATGGACCCTTTGATCTAGCTGCAATTCCCATTGGGGCTTACGAACCAAGGTATGGAAGTATCAGACATGGTAATTAAAATAAATATATTAAGCTGGGGTATCATTTAATAGGCACATGCAGTCCTTTGCTTATAACCCTACTGAGGCCGATCCCTCATAGGGCTTTCATACCACTAGAAGAGAAAAATCTGTATCACTACCTAGTACTTTCCCGACTTTTCACAGCGTCTGGCCACCAACTAATTTCAGTGACAATGCAAGACAGCTATTGATGTCTTGACCCAGCTGTGATGGTCCATCAATAAATTTGTTTTTGGTCTGTCTTGAAATTACATCACCTTTTTCACCAAGAAAACACTTTTGCATACACTTGACCAAGAAGCTAGCCAACGATAACCTTGCCTGGCTTTCATTCACTGTCAAGTAGAATTTGAAATGTCCCTCACTGGATAGCTGTGCCAGCAGAGACCCTTTTCCCCAAAATTTTGTCACTGGAACAGTAAAACTCAGGATGACAACCTATACTATGGCCAATTCTCAGACCCTGACAAAATCTTTTCTCATAGCTTTTAAGACCATGGCAACCCTGCCCTATGTGATCAGATGCTGAGAGATCAGAGACAGTTTAAACTGAAAAAAGACTACCATGTAGCATGTTTCTCAATAGCAATTGACTGTTCCACCTTGCAGGGGGCTGATGTCTGTCCAGCATGTTAATCCAAAAGAATCAGTACAAATTCACCAAGATGTGAGGTCAAACTTCTCCTTAGGAATTCACTGGGGAACATTTAATTTATCTTATGAGGTGATTCTTAATTATGGAACTGTAACCAATATTTATAATGTACCATCACAATCTTCTTTCGGCATTCAAATGTATGTTGTCAGTTTTTAAATTCAATGGAATTTAGGGAGGATTTTTATAAATAGGACTGGAAATTATGCTGATTTATGATCTACTTTTCCAAGTCAGGATGGCCCTGTTAAAGGATGAATGAATGATGATAATGGTGTAGACATAAGATACTCTAATGTGACTAATCAGCAGTTTTTGTTTTCATTGATTTTAGCATTACCTTGACCCACCCAAGAAGTTGAGGGAAGCACTGCACAATAAAGGGATTTCAGAAACAATGTTTTGCACCTTAAGACATGGAGAAACCAAAATTGTTATGAAACATCAGAGCAGTTGATGCGACTTATACATGCAGCAGTGACTAGGGTTATGAAATTGTGAAAATTGTTGTCAATTGTCTTTTGACTGTATTTAAAGGGGCAGTGTCATGATATTTGAGCCGTACTCATGACGGCTAAAAACCGCTTGCGCATCAACGGAAACCAAAAAATAATGCTAAAGTTTCCTTGACAAGAACCATATTAGTACACTGAAACCATTTTTTCTCATCTGCATGTAGGGATGACAAGGATGGAAATGGATTGAAACTTGGGAAAACTTGCCAACTTTTTCAAGTTTGGACACGGCATTTTGAAAAAATCGCCAAGAGTTTCATATGGATAGTTTTTCCTGTTAAAATTCGCTTCATATTTTCTTCTTGGTTTATCGGAAATGTTGTTACTTGTCAGCTTAAGTACCAAGTTTAAATATTCACCCAGTTAAGACCTAAATTCAGCAAAACTACCGTGACGGTGCCCCTTTGAACAGTTCATAGAGAAGTGAGACAAGGGAATTCCCTCTGTTCTCTGGTTTACTCCTTGTGAATGCACAGATCAGTACTCCCTATTCCTGAGACAGATTTCACTCCACTTATAATTATTATAAAGGCAACGCACAAGTATACGCTCCTATTGCATCGTGTTTTAGGGTATAACTTGCCCTTCTTTTATTTCACTCTCGCTTCAACCCCTGCAATAATTAATTCATTTTATCTACCATGCATGGCTATAATTTTCCATGACTTTCCAGGCCTGGAATGCCACATTCTTAAATTCCATGACTTTTCAGGTTTTCCATGACCTGTACAAACCCTGTAGTTATTCCAACAATTAATTGCACCTTAGCACAAGGTTGAAAGGTTATTTTTGCTCTTCAACAAATAAAAAACTCAACATGGACGGAAAGTTCTCTTCTATGACAGCCAGTGAGCAATGAAGTGGACTTCATTGCTCACTGGCTGTTACCTGAGGGATGGGATATTTGTATGTAATCTTTAGCAAAAGTTCTTAAACTTACCAGACCACTATTCTGCAATCTTACCAGTAAGGCATAACATCTTTCTATGGTAGTTTGGTTTGTCAGAGATATCCTTTATAGCCTTCTGCCCTTACGTA
>BLFK01000093.1:987917-999815 GCA_014634185.1 Astreopora myriophthalma | reverse complement strand
CCTTCTACCCGCGCAGTTGATGTCCTTGTTATTTGGTTCGGGTTTGGTCATGTTGAGATGAGGAAATGTTTATAGTGTGAGAACGTACATTAATGTAAGGGGTTGCGTGACGGCTGAGAATCTTGCGTGATGCAAACAAATGGAAAGGATTGCGTAACTTTGGTCACGGTTTTTGCTGTAATACGTGTAGCACATGTGCTTGCTTTCGGAAAAAGGAAAACGTTCTTGCGTTTAGTCATCTCCTTCAGTAGGAGGAAATCGAAACATCGGAAGATGAGTGAGCAGAAATGTTAGGAAAATCGAAAACCACAGTGACGCGAATTGTCACGCAATCGGAAAGGAAAAGATAAATTAAAGTTTTCGATCACGTGTAAACTGGCTGTTTCGTACTGTGTTAAAATTATTTCAAGGCCAGACACTTTAATTCAACTGGCCGAATCGACACTTTCTTATGCGCGTCGTTTTAGTACGCCTAAATGTGGTGCGAGTGACAACATAGTACAACTGCCTTCGAGGAAACTATAGCGAAGGATTTATATGTGTGGCTATTCTTAGAACCAATGCTTGTCCAATGAAAAGCTTCGTTATAAAAATGTACCACAGACAGGAATTTCAAAAATGCTGCTGAAATTTCGAGCTGCAACGGCTGTTAAATACGCCTAGATAAGCCAGTCAGACGGCATAAACATCAGAACGCGTTACTATTGGTGGAAGGAAGTTCATTCTTGTCGATAAACTGGTTAAAAGGCTCTCGAATTAGTCGCGGCAGTAATTTATATAGCGCCAACTTAGAATAAAACACGCGTCATCAGTGGTTCTCTTCAATGACGTACAAAATTTTATTGTTTTGGGACCAATGAGCATCTTGGACAAGCCCCTGGGATTTACCGCAATGTGGTGTGAGGTCAGCGGCTCAGAATAGGTGAACCCCCCTATAGGATATATTGAAGGTGTGGCTTTGGCGCTGTATGATCAATTCTCCGGCCATTTCCTGATATCTGAGTTCGTCGGTTCTGGCACACAGTAAGGAATAGTTTACTTGGCTTTAGAAAGGTAAGTGAAAAAATTGTGCTTCATTTAGACTTTGGGAATGGAGATTGTCTCCTACGTGAGTGTTCAGAGTCGTTCGTCGATTTAGAAAGGCTGTTGGTAACATCAGAATGTCAGCGATTCCAACCGACCGCGAGAGCAAATTCTTGGCCGCGCTGTTTCACAATCTGTCCCAGTGCACTCAAAAAGGGAAAACTGAGATGTTTCGACTTCGATGTGCCCTTTTCTTATTCATTCAAACTTCGATATCTGTTATGTTCTGTTAAGCTTTCCTGTGAATCTTCGTACCTATGGAGTTCAAACTGTGTGATCCGTAAACGGAGTGTTATGCTCCAACGGGTAGATTAAATAGTACTGTTGAGCTTGCTTTAGAATTTGCTCTCTTAACCTTGAGTGAATTTATATTTTATCCTTGAATTACGAAAATAATGGCTAGTTTAATTGACGAGGGAATAAATGCGTTCATGTCTGCTGAATAGATCAACTTTATATTCAATTTGGAGGGCGCTAGCCAGCTTTCATTGAACTTGGAACGAACCGGCAAAACGTAAAAGCACTCGTTCCTCTAAAGTCACCGCCTTGAAATACCTCCGAATGGAAAGCATCATTCTTTCTGCTCATTAAAGAAATGCTGAAGTATTTTCCTAATTATATATAAAGCTGGCTCGCCTTGCCCCCTCTCCTTTTCAACTTGAGGATTTGGATAAGCTCATATGTGTTGGGAAGGGCCTTGTGGGTTCTGTAACCGAATAAATGGTGGGTTAGGGGTAAAGAACATGACCCGTTTTGTGATCACGGGTTGGGTTGAATTAATCATCCTCCCTTTTTTCCTCGCTCCACCCTCCTCCTCGACTTGTAGACGAAATTACTGTGAGAAGTAATGTGATGTGACAAATCCTTGACTTTATTTGCGACATCTCCCGGAGTTCAGCATTCGGCCCCAATGTTTTACAAAAGGAACCTGAAGCAGCGTTGATTAATTTATGGGTTTCATTTTAGATTATATATGGAGCTAAAATACTTGTAAGACAAAGAAAAAACGTCATGATTTTGAAAGTGCAAATAGATAAGCTAATTTTCGTTTCTTGCTTGCTTTAATACCAAGTTGATTTAGATGAGTTGCATTTTAGTAACTACTACCAAAATACATCCATATAACCAAGAAGAAACTGTACAGTGCTTGCACTATATGTACATATTGTTGTTCATACCTGTTTGCTAATGTATTTCTTAACCGTAACAACTAATTCTGATCAGTGGTAGTCTGCAGTTCCTACAAAACTGTAATTTGAGTTTTACACAGTATAGTTGTTTTGGTACAGTGAGTAGAGACAATTTATTCAAGTAAATGTTAAATGCAAAGTGAGTATGTTTGGGTTTGTTACAGAAAGTTCAACAGTCCCTCCCTGAAGCTGTGTTTGCCAGCTTTTAGGTGATACTTCCTGTGTTAATGTTCTGCTGTGTTCTACCTCAAGAAAGGTGACCAAGTTTTGGAGGGCCACGTGTTTGTGTTACTGCACATCTGTTGGTAGTTTTGTGCATCACTTCATGATGAAACATCCTTTTCTGCAAGGCCACCATACAGAAAACTCAGCTGCTAATCCATTAACACCTGACATGCAAGATTTAAAATATGGTCTCATGTTCCTCAGAAACTTTACCCTTTCCTGTTTATTTGTTTTTAACTTTTGATCACCTTTGGTACCACTAAATAATCAGTCACCTCTTTTAACTGAGAACCTTGGCCTCAAGGATTACAAAAGTGCATATGAATTAATGTGTCAATGGGGAGATGAAGTGTTGGTGAAACATTAAGTTAGGAAATGGTGCAAACTCGTTTTCCTTGTACATTGTTGATTTTCAAAGGAAGCGCATGTTTGAACAAATTCTGCAAAAGAAAATTTAAGACTTCAGGGTGCTTTTCAACAGGTGGCATTTGTTTTTGTCACCCAAGTTTTAACTTGACAACTAAAGTTATTGTTGTAGAGATCTGTTTCAATTGAAATCTGTATTGGAAGTCAATTTTATAGATGACTGTGTCATTTCCTTGCCTCAGAGTTTCATTAAGGAAGCCCCATTGGTCATGATTGGAACCAAAGTTTGAATATGGGGTACCTTATTGCAAGTGGTGCTTAGAGTGAAATTTACTAGCATTAAGTGTTTGTTGCGTGACTGTTTATCAGTGAGAAGCTAAGCAAAAGTTTCCAAAAATTTTCTCCTTCGTTTTTGTTGTGGGGAAAGGGTAAAGTTAACCTTGGATTATCCCTTTGAAGGTTGAGGAATCACTGACATGACAGCCCTTAGAAAGAAGCTGGTGATAGTTGGTGATGGTGCTTGTGGCAAAACTTGCCTCCTCATTGTCTTCTCCAAAGATCAATTTCCTGAGGTTTATGTACCCACCGTTTTTGAAAATTATGTGGCTGATATCGAAGTTGATGGCAAGACCGTAGAGCTAGCATTATGGGATACTGCAGGTCAAGAAGATTACGACAGGCTGCGACCGCTGTCCTATCCAGACACAGATGTGATTTTGATGTGCTTCTCCATTGATAGTCCTGACAGTTTAGAGAATATTCCTGAAAAATGGACTCCTGAAGTTAGGCATTTCTGCCCCAATGTACCCATTATTTTGGTCGGCAACAAAAAGGATCTCAGAAATGATGAAAAAACCAAGGCAGAGTTAGCAAAGATGAAACAAGAGCCTGTGAGAACCGAAGAAGGAAATGCAATTTGTGAAAAGATCAGTGCCCATTGCTACATGGAGTGCTCAGCAAAGACAAAAGAGAATGTAAGAGATGTGTTTTATCAAGCCACCAAAGCGGCTCTTGAGAAGCCGAAGAAACCAAAGAAACCAAAGTGTTGTATATTTTAATACGCACAGAACAGTTCCAGTAAAACTTTGCTTTAACAGAGTGACATTGCAAACTTGTCCCATCCTGTGCTCTTGCATGGATGGGGGGTTGGACAGTCTGATAGTTATTGTGTATTATTAAAAATATCAGGATTGTTACTTGACAAGGTGGAGCTCATGCTGCCTAACTAGGATGGTTGAATCAGACTTGAACTATGTCAGAATTCAAACTTGCATTTGCTGTGCAGCAGTTTCATATTGACTAAGAAAGATAGCTTTGTGAAAAAAAAAGAGAATTTCAAGGAGTTAATTGTTTGGTTTTGATGTCTGAATTCTTACTGTACTGTTGACTTTACAAATTGGGTAACAACTGAATTAATGTTATTATATTTTTGTCACAATTTGACAGTATCTTTCATGTCTATAATATTAATTATCTGTAAGAAGGATATGGTGCTGTTATAAATTTAGTTTCAGGAGTAATTTGATTAAATATTGGTTTAGGGGCCAATGTGCTCTGCATGTTTAGCCAGAATCCATTTTTCAGAGTTAAAATAAAAAATACTGCATGCTTCATAATATATACATAAGATGATTTTCTGGGATTTAAAGATATCAACAAAGATTTCCTTGCTGAGTTATCAACAAAGTTTCATTTCATGGCTTGGAATTAGGACGTTAAGTCAGAATCCAAATGTGTTAAAAAGGCAAGAGTAACAATCTGTTTAAAGAATGTTTGTAGTACACATCCCTAAGGTGCCATTGTGACCAAGTCTTGGTTTCTGAGTAGTTGACATTGGTTGTGAAGTAAAGTAACAAACATTTCTCATTTTTATCCAGCTGTCCTGTCTGCTTACTACATTGTACTGTTTCAGCGTATAATTTGTGATATGTATTATGCAACACTGCCCTCCAAGGTTTTCGAAAGCATGGGGTTTGTTACTGGGCCTGTGTTCATGGATGTAAAAAGACAAAACTGGCAATGTGACTGAGAGAAAGATGACGAAATATAGTTGATCTTGTCACCTAGAAAGTCTACCATTTGTGTTTCATTTTTCTTACAGGCAAAGTGTTTCAAAAGGTTAGGTGGCATTTAACTGCTGTAGATGAGTGATTTCGGTTGAATGTATATGAGACTTAATCAAGTGAAGAAGTAATCAGTTATTTTGGTATTTCATCACAAGAAGCTATCATTCTTTATTCGAAGAAATCAACCTAAGTATCTTTCAAAAGTATAAAGATTGCATTGTAACTGTGAGGAAAAAATTGTTATTTTTGCAGTAAAGTGCATTTGCAACCATGTGAAAGCTGTTAAACTTAAGCCTGGTTTTCACTAGTATCACAAGATAACTGTCAAGTGAAAGCAAATTGTAATACAAGCACAGTTCACAGGAACAAAAGATTATCTAGTTCCTTGCTCTTATGCAACCAGCTGTTGTGAGTGGAACCCTGGAATGGGTGTCTTTCATTAAATGGACACAAGAGCTTGTGTTGTGCTTATGTTCGGTTTTCACACTACAAGCGGACCCAAACATAAACTTAAGGAAAGGGAAATATTTTGATCATCGAGCTTGCGCTTGGCCTTAAGTGTATGCTTGCATTAAGCCCATTTTCACAGTGAAATTAGTGCTCTTGGGCTTGTGATTGAGTCATTTGTGAAAACCAGGCCTTAAAGCTGCTTACTAATTCAGTTATCACGTAAGACTAACAAACTGGCTCAAACTGACGTCCTGAAGAATGAAGCAATTCATTTGAATACATGTAGCAAGAAATCCCAAAACAAAAACTAAAATTTGTGCAGTCGTATTGCGAGGAGTAGTGTGAGGGCCATAGAAGGTTGCACATAATGCGACTATCTTCTTTTAGCGATGTTGTGATTAATACTGCAAGAACAGAATGTGAGCATAATTATTCCTAGTGATAGAGATCATAGCAATGAGTACTCAAATTTGAATGATGGTAAAGGCCTTGTTTCCTGGAGTTCCTGCAGGGGTGGCCCAAGTTTGGCACTGCCTTTTCCTTGGATGGTTACATCCCTGGACAAAACTATTGCATTGTGAGGTAATTGTACCAACAACATGTAACTTTACCCCAACATCAAAGTTGCATTAAGCATACTCACCCATGACGTGCACTAAAAGGTTGAAGTTGTGCGAGACACCATTGGTTTGTATTTGCTGGCTACAATATTGTCGCCCTTTTTTTTTAATACCATTAATCTTGGACTTGTCTCAGAGGCAGACCTACTCATTAGTCAGTTCAAGATCCCCAAGGGTGTTCACATTAGCAGCAGCATGCTGCAACATAGTTTTGATGTTGATGTTGATGTTGGAAACTGTACATAATGTGGCAGATATCTTTTGCCAATGTTTTGAGGGTTAGTTAACCTTCAGTTATCCCTTTGAAGGTTGGTTGATGACACAACATGACAGCCATTAGGAAAAAACTGGTGATAGTTGGCGACGGTGCCTGTGGCAAAACCTGCCTTCTGATTGTGTTCTCCAAAGATCAGTTCCCTGAAGTTTACGTACCAACAGTTTTTGAAAATTATGTGGCTGACATTGAAGTTAACAACAAGACAGTGGAGCTAGCATTGTGGGATACAGCGGGGCAAGAAGATTATGACAGGCTGCGACCGCTGTCTTATCCTGACACAGATGTGATTTTGATGTGCTTCTCCATTGATAGTCCAGACAGTTTAGAGAATATCCCTGAAAAATGGACCCCTGAAGTTAAGCATTTCTGCCCAAATGTTCCTATCATTCTGGTTGGCAACAAAAAAGATCTCAGAAATGATGAAAAAACCAAGGCAGAGTTAGCAAAGATGAAACTGGAGCCCCTGAGAACAGACCAAGGGTCATCAATGGCTGAACACATCGGTGCACATTGTTTTATGGAATGCTCAGCAAAGACCAAGGAGGGTGTAAGAGAAGTGTTCTATGCAGCCACTGAAGCCGCTCTTGCGGGAAAGAGAAAGAAACGGAAGTGGTGGCAGCACTGCAGTGTGTTGTAACAGGCGGGAGCCTTGTTATCATAGAACACTGCTTTAGTTAATTTTCAAAGGCTAACTAAGGCAATCTTACTTTCACTAATAGTCTTCTTTAATACTTATTGTTATAGTGGGTATCTTTGTCTTAGTTCTAGGTAGTCTTTCATTAAATGGCTGTACACCGTATTACTTGATTTGGATGATGAGTAGGTCGTTTCTTATTTTTCTATTGTCCCAAGAACAGAACGGAGAAAGAAAAAACTAATCAATGCTGTGGTGAATAGACTTTATCATAAAATGAAGATGTTGAAACTTCAATGTTATTCCATAAAGAGAATTGCATTGATGTGTTTTTAATAGAGTATATTTTTCTTCTGAATTGTAATGTGTTATTTGTCTTAATTCTACTGACCATTAAGTACGAATTTTGCAAAATGAGCAAACAAAAAATAAGTAAAGTGTGTTATAGTCTTGCTATTTAGGTGGGAAGGTGTGGTGTTATTATATTACCTTGTTAAACTGTGTTCTCATTGGCAAATGATTAACTAAGCCAGCTAAAATTAAGTGCCCAGCATGACGAGCTTGTCATGAGGTTGGTTTTTGAAATGAGATTTAATTTGTGAAAATGGAGCAGGCCTGGAGCGTTTTTATAACAAGGAATTTGCCATTAAAGGAGTTGCTGAAAAACTAGAACTTTCTTTGCAAAATATATTATACTCCTATGTAAGTATTCACATTAAAATACTGAATTGAAAGCAAAGAAAAAGTGTTTAATTTAAGCCCAAGGCTTGTTAATAACAGTTAAATTTTCAAATTATGCATGTTATGCAAAACATAGGTTTTTTTATAAAGGCTGTTGAATGTTACATTAATAAATTTTTGAATTCTCTTGGCAATTAAAATAGCAAACCTGTTGTTCTTGATTTGTCTTGTTATGTCATTATACGATTAAAAGACATTTCTTGAGTGGACAAGTTGTTCCTTATTTCACACCGCACTCTAGCAGAGCTGGTGGCAAGAAGTGGGTTATTATTTCCGTAAATCATGACTCTGAAATTTAATCCTGGGTCACAGCACAGGTACAGAACCAAGCTTTCAGCAAATCAATGTGTCCCCTGGGGGCAAGTTTGAGTGGTTAAGTTAAACCATCCTCCATTTTAGTATCCCCTAACTGTAGCATCATCCAAGGGGAAGGTTATTTTGTTTTTGGAGGTTAGGGAGGGGTAGGTCTCAAGGCCCGTTCTGTGCTATTTTAAACTTCCCTCTTCAGTGTTTCTGGTTTAAGTCTTGGTCATTCCAAGACAGTTTCTGTTGTCTGTATGAGAACATACCAGCTCCAGTCTCTTTTTGTTGGGTACTTTTCTTAAAGTTTGCCCAATCTTGTTTAGTATCCATTTCCTTAAAAAGAAAGGGGTACATAACTTTATTTCTTTGATCAAGGGGTGCTGAAGAGGCGACTGTCCTGCAAGTGAGGGTAAATGTTTATGAAATGGCTCAACATAATAATTATTAACTCCTACTTTTGAACGGATTTTGCGTGTTTTCTTGTTAAGCAAAGCCATAGCCAATTCCAGTGCAATAAAAGGAGCCAAAATTAAGGAGTGAACTGTCCCAGGTTGTATTTTAAAGAAATCAGGGAAATAAATGGAACCCCCTCCCCACTTTCCTTTTCCCTCTCCTTTGGCTTTTTGTTCTTGGGCACTGTAGTAAGCTGTGTTTATTGCACGGATTGTGGACCTGTGTCGGTCATCTGATATGTTAACTTGACTGTAGTTATCTGTGGTAGTTAGGAATGTTATTATTGAGAAGAATAAGGCATCCTCACATTACTTGTGGCAAAAATGTTCAAATAAAATAAAATTTATTGTTCCTTACAGATTGAAAGTAGGACAACATGACAGCCATCCGAAAAAAGCTGGTGATAGTGGGTGATGGTGCTTGTGGCAAAACCTGCCTCCTCATTGTCTTCTCTAAAGATCAATTCCCTGAAGTTTATGTACCAACAGTTTTTGAAAATTACGTGGCTGATATCGAAGTAGACAACAAAACGGTAGAGCTAGCATTGTGGGATACAGCAGGACAAGAAGATTATGACAGGCTACGACCGCTGTCTTATCCTGACACAGATGTTATTTTGATGTGCTTCTCCATTGACAGCCCTGACAGCTTAGAGAATATCCCTGAAAAATGGACTCCTGAAGTTAGGCATTTCTGCCCAAATGTTCCCATTATTCTGGTCGGCAACAAAAAGGATCTGAGAAATGATGAAGGCACAAAGAGAGAGTTGGCAAAGATGAAACAAGAGCCAGTGAAAGCGGAAGAAGGTGCATCAATGGGTGATAAGATCAATGCCCATTGCTACATGGAATGCTCTGCCAAAACAAAGGAGGGTGTGAGAGATGTATTTAAAGAGGCCACAAAGGCAGCCTTGGAGACAAAGAAGAGAAGGCATGGCAAGAGGAAATGTAGTATATTGTAAAATGCCTGGACTTGACTACTGAACGTTTCCGTAATAAGATATGCTAGAGTTAACAGAGTAAGTACATTCTTGCATTACACTAGATAGTAGTTTATGATTGCTGTTTTGTCCAGAAAATGTCTACACCCCCCACCCTCCCAAGGGAAGATTATGTAATCATCATCCATCTTAGTCATCTGCAAATTACAAAATTTACTTCATACCGTATATCAAATACTTATGGTGAGTTATTTATTATTCTTTTATATTAATGCTAATTAGATTAACTTGCCTTATTTCAGAGTGAAAACCCTTTTGAATTTTGCATTCTTATAAGGCTAGTGAGGATAATTAGCACAGACATATAAGAATAATCAATGAACTTCCTTGTGTGGGGTCCTAACCATTTACACAGAAAACCCTTAAATCAGGGTTTGTACAGGTCATGGAAAACCTGGAAAGTCATGGAATTGAAGTATTTCAGTTTCCAGGCCTGGAAACATGACCGACAATTAAAATTGTCGGTCATGGAAAATTATAGCTGTGTGTGGTAGGTAAATTATTGCAGAAGTGGAAGCGAGGACAAAATAAAATGCAGGGGAGTTATGTCACAAAATACCCCAAAACAAGGACGATTTTGACAATTTTCGAAACTGGCAGCTAAACTTTAGGTCATAGAAAACTGGAAAGGGTCATGGAATTTGAAAAACTCTTAAGAGTACGAACCCTGTAAATTCCATTTGAAACATGAAGTGGTAAGCACCATTCCTTTGCAAGGTTTCAGAAATAAATATTATCATGGCCCATTGACTTAATAATCACTGCCTTATTTCTACTCTCGTGTGGCTTTCTAATGGATACTGATAACAAGCTGCAGCATTTAATATGTACACCTCAAATTTCCATCTGCATGGTTTGTGTAATTGGGAAGCACCCCGGTGAGCAACTTTAAGCTGTATGGTGTTGATGTTTTCGTATATGAAGGGTTAGGGGCACATCTTGAGTCAGCCATCTTGAATGGAAGTTACAAGTTATCTATTATTGAAATGCTTTACTTCTTTAGATAGCAAAATTGAAATTGTGCAAATTGAGTGTCTTTGCTCTACCACAGTCTTTTAAAGGGTAGAGTAGTGTGGCCAATGAGGTTGCATCATTTGCGTTGGAATGTTAAAGTAGGTAGCTTTGTTGACACAATGCGAAAAAATTGTTGCTTTGTCAGATTCAACTGTGTCCATTCCTCCTTATCCAGGCTAATTAGAGCATGGGTATTGTGGGCCAATCTTGTGTAATTTAGAATCACTTAGCTCTGTCTCTTCTTCTTTTGCTCAGAGCCACGCTCAACCTTGTCCTGGGTTTCTAAAATTAACCACCATTTCATGCTACATATCTCTTGAAGAAATTAACAAATGTATAAAGGCAATTCACCTTTTTGTTGAATTAATGTAAAGTTTCTCTACACAGACAAACTGTACTGAGTTTGTCTTGATTATGCCTTATTTGACAGTACCTTTCATGACAATAATACTAATTTGTTCTGAAGATGTACTACAGCTAGAGGCATTAATACAGGAAGACAATCTTTTCAAGATTAAAGCTTCAAATGTAGAGAAATCCATGGCCTAATTGAATTTAATTTTAAATTCAGGCCTAATAATGTGATGATTATGGGCAATTTTGATGTGATTAAAGCTGTCAAAGTCTAAGAAAACATCTTTCAATTATAGACCACCCAGAGCTGATGTTAATAAAGGGAGAATGTAGTTAGGATTGGTAAGTTGTGTCCTTGGGTTAAGGAGTGGGTTCATAGAGCTGTGCCAAAGTCATTTTGTTTTAACTTTGACAGTATTACCAATGGCTTGCATTTGATCTTAGGAACTAAATTTGCAGGGCTGTAGCTAGCTTTTTTACTTGTTCTGGGCCTGTTCCCTCAAGGCCACATCATTTGGCAGGCCATTTGTTGTTGTTAAAGTCAAGTGGGTGAAAAGAATTGTGGGCCCAGGATCATGGGTCTATAGGCTGGCTATGCCCCAGGCCTTGGTTGTTCAAAAAGTGGGTAATGCTATTCACTGGATGAATCACTATCCAGCGGATAAGCACTAGCAAAAGCAATTAAGTTATCCAGTGGGTAGTGTTATCCAACCTTTGAAGACCTGGGCCCAGTTGTTGGAAGGGTGGATAGCGCTATCCACCAGATAAGTCACTATCCACTGGATAACTCAATTGGATTTGCTAGCATTTATCCGCTGGATAGCGATTTATCCGGTGAATAGCGTTATCCACCCTTCGAACAACTGGGACCTGGGGCCTGAAATATAACATCAGAACCAACAGTTTACTGGCAATAAATGAACATGAAACTTGGCAAGTCTTCATTATTATTATTATTATTATTATTATTATTATTATTATGATTGGCTGGCTTGCTTTGATGTCATGAAGAAGTGGTCAAACAGGTTTTAAAATTCTATCGAGTACACCCACATCATTGCTCATTAATTCATCATTTCAGGATTTAAAGTTGTAAGACTGGCATACGCCTTACTCCAAAAT
>BLFK01000093.1:967917-980417 GCA_014634185.1 Astreopora myriophthalma | reverse complement strand
TGAGACCTCTGTGTCTCAGTGGTAGAGCATCTGAACTATTTACTAATTGGAAAGTCATAGGTTCGCCTCCTGATAGTAGAACTTGTATTTTTCCCACGTATGCTTGTGCCATTACTGATAAATTCATCATTTCAAGGTGCATTCACTTTGCTACTTGTAAATGCAAACTGTGAGAGAAAACTCTCCTACATTTTAGAGAGCCAATTTATATTAAAACAAAGTTTATTTTCCTAAGCCTACTTAGGTGCTTCAATTACACAAATCCATTAGGTATACTGGACTCTTGAGCTTGCTTTATATCATCCTTGGTTACCACTCTTGTTTCACCATGTTTTATGGTGGTGAATTTATTTCGTGGAATTCCTACACTGTCAAGTTTTTCATTTAACTCCTGCACTGGACCAAGATAGTACTAATTGAAGAGAAAAAAGAAAAAGTTGTAAATCAGTAATTACAAAAAAAAAAAGAAGCACAATACTAATCAATTCCTACATGTAGGTAAATGCAAATCAGGAGCAAATAATTAACATAACTGGGGTCTGCAATATTGCTCACTGCACCACTTCATAGACTGAATGCATAAATGGCTGCCAAATAATTATTCTTTCATCTTTGTGCTAATTATCCTCACTAGCCTTGTCAGCACAAGCAAAATTCAAAGAACTTTTACACAACTTCACACAGGCTAGTATACAAATTAGCATTTATATCAAATAACAATAAATAGGTCAGTCTATTACTAAAGGAATTGAACTGGCCTTCACTGCAGCCCTTAGGAATGACAGACAGTATTCCAACTATCTTATTTCACCTCATAGGACAGATTAAAAGTTCCCCAATGAACTCCCAGGGAGAAGTTTGATTTAACATCCTCATGAATATCAACTGCAGCTTGGGGATCGACATGCTGGAATTCCATCAATCCTCTATAATTTGAACATAAAGAAATTGTGAAATTAAAACTGTCCAAAGGAACTTAGAAGGAAGAGCAGTGGGTGGCGTGGGGTCAGTGATATTCAGATATGACCTCCTCTCTGAATTTAATTTTCAGTGCACCCACATCATACAAACTCTAGGTTAATGCAATCACTTCATTTCTCGACAAGATTTGAACAACACAAAGAAAACCCACTTTGACTTATTAACTCTTAACAGTGTTGTCCATTCAAACACTCCGTTATTGTAACTAAATTTACCCTGACAAGCAAGCATTTCAAGTGAATGAGAAGCAAATTAATTTTTCACTAGAATAGGGTAAGTGCGAAACAAAAAACAAAAACAAAACAAAAAAGTTCTGCTCATCCCACTCTAGCCCGAATGGGCTAGACCAAGTTTTTGTAGGTGCAAAGTGATCATATTAACTGGTACTCTGCTCTGCACTTTCATTTGATTGTTATTAATGGCCATAGTCATTAGCTGTCCTAACTACATGAACATGTGTGCCTTCTTTAGGGGTATATGATGGGGATCTTAAGCCACAGGTCACCCAGTCACAAGAAGTTGCTCACCTTGGTTCATATGCCCCAATAGGAATCGCCGCCAAATCAAACGGCCCGTATCTCTTGCCGATCAGCTTGAAAATGCTGCAGTAACCCGTGTCTCCTGCAAAGAAGAACCTATTTCGTGGACCAATAATTGACCAACTCCCCCACAGCACTTTGTTTGTATCAATGATTCCTCTTCTGCACCAGTGCTGTGCTGGAGTGAAGGCGAACTTCACAGCTTTGCTTTCTTCTGTAAATTTAGGGTGAGTTTGTTCATTCCACCATTCAAGCTCAAACACATTTTTACAGCCACAGTCCTTCATCCATGAAAGCAAACCCATGGGTACAAACCAGTGAATTTTATCACCAAATCTCTTGTTCAGCTGGCAGACTGTTGTGTAGTCAAGATGGTCATAATGATTGTGACTGATACAAACAGCATCAATAGCAGGCAGTTCATCCACTCTGCAAGGAACAGGGCGATAGCGTTTCACTCCCACAACACGTGTCATTCCACAATAGTCATTAAATACTGGGTCAGTCAAGATATTTAAACCATCCATTTGAACTAATACTGTTGCGTGACCAATCCATGTGACTTGCACATCATTTGGGGGAGGAGAATCCAACGCTACTTTGTCTGGTTTGACGACTGGCAGAGTCTTGTCCAATTCCTATACAAAGAAAGGTAAAGGTAAATTTGCATAGCCATGAGCCACATACATGTAGGGTCACATGGGTGGAGCAAATGAACCAACCAAAAGTATTTCTACTTCCCCTTCCCCTCCCCAGGATGGGACGCCATTCCATCACGGTGCTATCCCAACCAGTATGTCAGCATGTTTTATGCCCCCATACAGGAAACTGCTAGGGCTCTCTGCTCATTTGTGTACCAAAGTGTTGAAAAATAAACCATTCATTTAGGTGTACCTCACTGCGCTGTGGTATCTTTGAGTTATTTGATGATATCATGAACCATTTCATTGCACTCCAGAGCTGTGGAAGATTTCCCTTCCAAGGTAATGAAAATACTCCATTCTCTCTCCTTGCTTTGGGATATTCATCACCTCCTGATGCATCAAGGTTATCTTCATGCAATGATGCCATTATCCGCTGTTAAATTAAGGGATAAGGTTAAGTTGCCAATGAAGCACTACTGATACACTGACTGGCTGACCGACTGAGGGACTGACTGACTGACTGATTGACTGACTGACTCAACAGACTGACTGAATTACTTAGTGACTGGCTGGCTGGTGCTTGACTGGTTGATTGATTGATTGATTGACTGACTGACAGATTGATCCATTGCCAGATTGAATAGAAGATTGACTGATTGATAAGCTGGTAGATGAATTGATTGATTGCCTGATTAAATTACTGACTGGGAAATTGACTGATTGGTTGATTGATTGATTGATTGACTGGTTGATTGATTGATTGATTGACAGACTGAATGATTGATATATGGACTCACTGACTGATTGATTGACCAACTGACTGATGAACAGTCTTGACTGACAGACTGACTGAGTGATTGTGATTGATTGATCCATCGCATGATTCATTAACAGTGATTATATATTGATAAGGTGTTACGTAATATTTCATTTGTCATCGCTATTAAATTCGCCTGATGTGCATTTCCTCCATCAGTCATAATTCAAGCGCAAAACATCTATTGATTCGTTCTGAAAACAATATATAATTAACCTTACGCCTCTTTAAAGCTTGGTACCTGGAAATCAGCCTAATTAAGCTTGGACCCACCTTGCAATCCGATCCACATAGAGCTCAGTTCTTTTTATACTACCTTGCTATGTGTCAATATCACGCGTCGATCATCCACAATATGGTTTAAATTACCCTTTAGCACCTTAAGCTAGCCCCATCAATTATCTGTTTTGCCAGAAATCTTCAGATCCTTCAAATTTTGGGGGCAATTCCCCGACGTAAAGATTCCGTGAACACCTGCCAAAAGAGCCCTTGCTAAATCGTTTATGTAAGACGTTTCCTAGTGTCCACAAATTTTCGCTGGGAACCTGGATTCGGTATAAACCAACATGGCGTCCACAGAAGCACAAGATGGAAAGTCAATGGAAACTGTGAAATTGAGTTATTCTCCGTCATATCCCAACGCTATATCCTGGTCCCGAGATGGCCGCTTATCAGTAATAACCGATCAGTGTGTTTACGTTCTCACTCCGATATCTTCGCCTTTTCACCCCAATTTGAGTTTGGAAAGAACTTCTATCAGGTGCGACAAAAAGCCTTTTCAGGTGGATGTTGGAATAGATCGCCACCAAATCACTTCGGAAGATAGTTTTGAGTGGAATTTAGACCCGAGGGTCAATAATTTCCTGGTTAATTCCACCGCTTTTCAAAAAATCGCGTGGTCACCACTTAACTGCGACGGACATGGCAGATGCGTGATCGCAACGCTCTTTTCGGATCACCAGCTGCGAATCCACAAGTGTCCTACTCTAGGGACTAAGTGGAGGGAAGCCTATGAGTTGTCGCCTTTACTGACTCGATATCTTAAAACGCACAAGTTTCAGATTAACCAAGACATAATGCAAGCAGATCTGGGAAGATCAAAGCAAGCCGCCCCTATCAAAAAAAGCAACTATTCTCAGTTTGTCCAGCGAGTTCAAATGCTTGCATTTTCCTCACTGCTTTGGTTTTCGGAGATCTACCCGCCATTCAACGATTCCTGTGCCACGGACCCAAATGGTTCAGTTGAAAACCACCAGTTTGCTTTGCTGGCGACAGGTACACAAAGCGGCCACGTCATTTTTTGGAAGGTGACAGCACCTGTGAGAATTAACAACCCAGAGGGCATTCAGCTGGGAGGGTTTCTAAATACCCAACAGTCATGGCCAAGTTCACTGGCTTGGCAACAACTCAATAACAATCAGGGCATATTGGCAGTTGGCAGCTCAGATGGGTACATTAAGGCTTTTAGCATTAAGGTATTGCCATTACTTATTGGAGTGGCACAGTACGTTCTGTGGGGAGACAGGGATGAAATGCAAGTGCAGATGTTAGAGTGGCAGCCCTCTTGTCAGGTTGACAGTGGCTGTTATTGCCTTGTCGCGTGCAAAGGATCTTCAGTCATAACATTTTCCATGACTGTCAGAGATGGCTTCATTGTTGAAAAACCAATCCAGAAGATAGTTTCCAAAGTGCACAGAATGCCAATCACTGGGTTGCATTGCATAGAAAATGGCACAATCTTTACCTGCAGTTTGGATGGCTCAGTGCAGATGTTAACAGATAATGGAAATGTATCAAGACCTGTTAATTATGATGTCAAGGAAGACTTCTCTTGCCATGGGATAGGGGCGTCTGCAAACGGTGCCATCATTACATTGTTCCTTGCCCCCTCTAGCTACACTCATCAATCGCTGGAATCACATCAAAGTCACATTGCCTTTGTAAACATTGTTTGTGGATTGAAATCAATTCTGCAGCTTCTGAACTGTGATTGTTTTCAAATGGAGAAGAAATGGGATGTATGCAAAGTCCTTCAATACTTCATCCATCACTGCAAAGAGACAAGGGAAGAGGTCCATCAACTGGTTGTCGCAGAGGATTTAGAAACACGTTCGCATGCTCAACTGATTTTGAGACAGCATGTGCTTTCTCTGATTGTCTTAACTTTACAGAATGATCAGCAGGAACTGAACAAGACATTCCTGACAGAATGTTCACATCAGCTTGAATGTACAGTTAATTACATGTACAAACGTCTGGCAACTACTTTTTTAAGAAGTTGGCTGGTTGCAAGTGAATTAGTATCTGTCAATCGCTTAGATTCTGTAGCAGCATTGTTGACTTGTGACTGGCTGATGATGAAGTTTCGTGATTCTGCTACACTTAATTTGGTGAACGAAGTCTACCAAGCCTGCAATGATGTTGATGGCCTCAACGTGCTCTCCTCTTTTCAAGAGAAAAAAGAGGAAAGCCTCAATGACATGTCCTCATCAAAAACTGTTGAAACACCAGGTACCATCCAAGGTGTAGACTCTGCTGCAGCAAAGAATAAAACTGAACCAGTTACTGAACTGATGGATTCAAATGAAAGCCCTGAGCAAGTTAGAGTGGTTGCTTCAGAGGATGAATGCAAGAACACACACAGCTTCCCAGCTAGAGAGAAATGCCAGATTTGCCAGAGTGCTATTCCTATGGAGAGCATAAGCCACGGAACATGTTTAAATGGACATAAATGGCAGCGTTGTTGTGTGTCATTTGCTGTTTGTTTTGATTTAAGACCAAAATGTTGTCAGGACTGTAGTCACTGTGTCTCAGTTGCAGGTGGTGGCTCATCACCCTGGTTACAAAACCTTTTACATAAAACATCAAAATGCCCTTTTTGTTTGGGCTTCTTTAAATATTATTAAAACACTGTTAGTATTTGCAGATCTATTATCTTGTGGGATTTATGTATGACTAAAAGAAATTATCCGCATTTGCTAGCTCAACTTGAGCACTAGGGTTTGCAAAATCCAGAAAATGTGGAATTTCAGAAATTAAACTTCCAGGCTTGGAAATTCATGGAATTTGAATGTGGTTCAAGAAAGTCGTGAAGATGTAATGATGCTGGTTGTGTTAATGAAGAGGAATCAGGCATTTTGTGTTTTAGTGAAAATTCTTTCAGCAGTGGACATTGTTTGAAAACTGTAGAAACTGTTTCTCAGTACTCTACCCTAGGGGTAGTCCAGGACTAGTTAAAGTTGAGCATGAGGTAGCCAAACTAGAAGAGTGCATTTATTTTATACTACGGATTAAAATGAACAATGTACAAAAGTTGCACGTTTTAACTCAATTGGCCTTTCAATACTCATGCTGAGGTGTAAAAGCTAATGCCATTTCAAAGTTTGTTTTCTTTCATGTACTTTGTGTTAGCCAAGGTGTTTCAATTGTTGAGGTACAGTATACACAATCCATGGTCCTGAAGAATTTTATTTAATCGTGTTAAGACACTAAAGCTGTACAATAATATAAATGATATATTACAATAAATATTTACAATAATTATTGTAAACCTTAACATCTTTCACCTTACTTAACACAAACATCTTGGCTTTGCACAGGAACAATGAGGGAATCTCAATTGCTTACTGCTTTCAGGTGCTTCTTTCGTTTCCACCCTTGATGCAACAATTATGCCATTGAAACACTTGTGAACAAAGATGAATTAAATCATGTCAAGTAATTTTCTACATCACATAATATGGACATATTTTCTTGCACAGTATTGGATACTTCTTTTAAGCACAAAATGAGTACTAAACTTACAACAACTCCCACCACTGTGGTTTCTTTTACAATTCCTTAAAAATTCATTTTTTTATCGTATGTAAATGTCATTTTGTTTTAACCTTTAAGGGTTTAAGGTGAACGACAAGCTGTACAATTTTAATGTGTAAAATCTATTGAAAGCACATGAAAGCCTGTGACCTCCTTGAAAACTTGATTCATTTGATGACTCTGGTTTCTCCATGCTTCAAAGTAAAGAAACTTGTTTCTGCAATTCCTTTAGACTTGAGGGCTTCAGACAGATCCTTTGGAGGGTCCAAATAATGCTGAAAATATGAAACAAATTTTAAACAATAGCCACACTAAAAATAGCGGTTTTATTCTCCCTTATGGTTAAAAACACACTCCAAACGAAAGGCTTTACTGATTATACTGATTGACCCATTAGGGTAGTTGTTAATTAAGCAGTCTGCTTGCTTTACGTGTCAATAGACCGATCTCTTCAAGCTTTAGATCCTAAATAATGCTGCTCTTAAAAGTGTTCATGGTAATAATGAGGCCCAGAAGGCTTAACAACAGAAGTAAATGAGCATGTCTTTCAGTTTTCCTCAAGCTGAATTTTGATACTTCAAAAGGCATGTATCTGGATCACAAAATCCCTACAACTGTTAGTTTGGCTAAAACACAAACAGAAAACACAGTCTAGTCTGTTGCCATTAGAGTAATCTTTTAGACCAAAGCACAGTCGCGATACTTTTGCTCAAGGTTTTTGCTGAGCTACATGTAACATCTGACAGAACTGTTTCAAACATGTGGCAGGAATCGTAATACCTCATATCCTGTGGGAAAGGTGCCCCAGTGTATTCCCAACGAAAAATGACTTTGGATATCTTCATGAATACAAACTGCTTCTGTTGGATCAACATGCTGGAACTGTAGAAACCACCTATTATACAGGTAATAAAAACAAGCACCATCAACTGCAAAGAAAAATATATAACAAATGGACTAACAGAACTTATGATTTTTCATTCCATGTCATGGTGAAAGATATAACTCATTAACTACTCCTTCACATAATGAACTCTAGATACAAACAATTTTGTTTTGGTTTACTTATTAAAAAGAGGTACTGTGAGTGATTAAACGCTGATTACAAATTTGGAAATCAATAAGAAAAGACATGCATTGCTCTGCGACTGTCACTCATTACAGGTATCAATAATAATTAAAGGGCTGCATGCATACAGTAAATGTCGTGAGTGACTTTTTTTGAAGGCATTTTGGTTATTTCATCAAATTGCAGACAAATTTCGAGCAATAAATGGTGTATAGCTTATGCAAGTCATGGCTGGTAGAACTTTAGTGTTAGGGTCGTTGTTTGCTCCCTGCCCTCCCCTTCCTCCTCAAGACTATTCTTTTGTTCCCACTTTAGTAGAACAGTGACTGATGTGTGGTTGCCATTCAGCAGGGTTCCCATAGGTATTGTCTGGAGTCAGCTGGAGCATTAGTGCACAGGGCCTCCTGTTCTCCTAGGATCTCCCCTCCCTTACCAAGCTTACCTAATCAGATCACTAACAAATTTAATGCTTTCAATTAAGACTCAAGAGACTTGTTAGGTGCACTATTCACTCTTTAAGTTCCCAGTGATGATTAAAATTAAACTTTTCTTTACATTTTCCTTACATGATCAAGCATATGAATCAAGATGAGCAATAATGACCACAGACAGAAAATCTTGCTGTTTGAATACATTCACTTTACTAGTAGTATATAACACCTATGGAGAACAGTAATGAGAATATGCACGTGGTTATTGGGGTTTGAAGGGTAAAAAAAAACAATGTACAGGTTTAGAGTTACAACACACCTTGGTTTATAGGCACCTATGGGAATGGCAGCAAAATCAAATGGTCCAAATTTCTTTCCAATCTGCTTGAATCCCCTGCAATATCCTGTATCTCCAGCAAAGAAAAATCTGTGTCTTGGTCCAACAACAGTCCAACTTCCCCATAACACTTTATTTTTATCAGCTACAGATCTGCGGCACCAGTGCTGTGCAGGAGTGAAAATAAACTTCACAGGACTCTGAGGAAAGTAAGCCTGTTCCCACCACTCAAGTTCAATGATATTTTGACATCCCCTGTCAATCATAAATCGTTTTAATCCATTGGGAACAAACCAGTACAACTTATCTCTGAATCTGCGATTAAGGTCCTCAACAGTGTTGAAATCCAAGTGGTCGTAGTGATCGTGGCTAATACACACCACATCAATCTTAGGTAGCTCATCTACAGAACTTGGCGGTGGTCTGTACCGCTTCAAACTCAACAACTTGCTTGGTCCAGCATACATGCTGAAGTTTGGATCTGTTAAAATATTGAGTCCATCCATTTGAACAAGCACACTGGCATGTCCTAACCATGTCACTTGAATATCATCTGAGGGGGGTGATGACAGGAGTGAACTGTCAGGGGTGAGGACTGGTAATGTTTGGTCTAATTCCTGAGAGTATTAAAATAGAAATAACATTACAGTGCAATAATTTGTTGAAAAATTAAAGAAAACACGTGATATTATACAAAAAGGGAAATGGTACAACACAATATGATTGCCACACCGCATCCATTGTACAGACAAGTCTAATTTTGCGCTGCAGACAGACTTACACTCTTATACAGCTTAGGATTGCTGTCGAGAAACCTACTCAATTGTTGTTTTAAACAGTTTATTCCACAAGGTAACTTAAGCAGCATTTTCCATAATTTACTCTCTTGATTTTATCAGAATTAGAATATTTCCGAACATTTCGGAAGATTCCCAGCTATTAATCTTTCGGACAATAAGTGACCCTTTCACTGCTATTTTCTGTTGAGAGCGAAATTTGGCGCTGGTGAAGAAAGAGGTAGAAAATATTGAATTGGTCTAATTGATAATTTAATGGCCTTGCCTCAGTTTTAAACCGATAGAGATGTCTCCAAGTTCCCCTAATTCCACGTTCACTTTTTTCCTTCAATCGCCATCTTAACACATCGAACACTGTAGGCAAAGTTGTAGTACCCCAAGGATCGACATAACGACCGTTCAATTTGATGGCTTTCTGCAAATCATCCCCGTCTTCGATGTGACAACTGTCTGCCATAGTCGTCGTCTTCTGCGTCTTCTCGTGGTAAACAAAACCAACAATGCAATGCAAATTCAGAGGACCAGGAAGATGGAAAAAGAGATTGGGTACTAATATTTTCCGAATTTTGGGATGACGTCATACCACATGCCTAATCTTACTGATCGATATCTTATGAATATTTTCTATATCCTATTTCAGATTTACGTTTATCCGAAGCCCTTATCAAATGCCACATTGATGAGCAATATGTTAGTTGAGGTAGAATGCTAGTTTTACATAAATAAGGGTGACTTTACCTTATCAGGAATAATAAATTTCACAAATTCACTGAAAGAAAGTTGGTTATCTATAATTGAATAAAGCTGAATGCTCGATTTCCTCATTGTCTACCTTGTGGGAGACAGATTCCCCGTGTTTTTTTACACCCCCTAACTGGAGGGCCCAGTCTCTCAGCGAACACAGTTGTTCCGTGACATTCCGACTTTTCCCGAACAACTTTTCGTCAATCATCGGCTCACTAAGTAATACAGTCCCAGCTCCAGTCTCGGTATCTGCAGATTCCGGAAAGGAGGAATCAATTTTCACGTCCTTGGTGGCAATATTTCGCTAATCCCTTTATCGAATTTACGGTATCTATTACTGCTGATCCTTTCCTTAGAATGGCTGGTTGGCTTATATACATTTTTTTCCTGCTATTAGGCCTGTGTGAAGGATTTCTGTTCAATATTTCTCGCGGAGGTCAAGGAGAAGGTGATTTGTTTTCAAACATGCAGCATTATTCCGGAACATGTTCTAGAACGAAAGACGATCGTGATGGAAGATCGTGGTGTTTGGCAAGAAATGCAGAATGCAGTCGCCAAGGATGCTGTATTTGTACCTGTTCGTACATTAATTCAACGTTTAGAATGGATTCTGCCGTAGATAGGGCAACGTGTGTGAAAAATTCAGACATTCGTAATTTTGCTGGTACGTATTAAGTTTATTTCCTTAGTGGCGATCAGATGGTTTGATTCGTAAGTCGTTTTGCAATAACAACCATCGAAATAGAAAAATACTGAAAGTCTAGCATATGTAAATAGCTTAGAGGAAGAATAGAATATAATCATTAAACGGTTTCCTAAAACAAAAATAGCTAAGGTTAACTTCTTGGGACAAACAAGAACACACCAGCTCGATCTATATAATGTACTGAAAAATCTAAACATTCTTTCCATGTTGATCGAAAGTTAAACATTTAATCTTGTTAGATCCGTACAGACAATTTAAGTAAGTAAAACTGAAATGGCTAAATCCGGAAACAGAAGAGGATGACATATTTCAGTTTCCTCAAACAGTTACGAGAATTGGGCTTAATTAGGGGGAGGGGTGCGAATTGTTTGGCATGCCCACAAAGTCACTCTCTATACGGATTTTTCATTTGTAGGTTGCTCAGTGACATTTGCATCAGTTGACAAATCACATCCACTGGTGATGTTAGATCTTGCAGTGCAAAGCTCCAAGGGAATCTCTAAAATGAAGAATAATTACATGTATAATTGTTCAATCAGGAATGGACTGTATCTTGACAGGATGGAATGGAAACCTCTTGGCTCAAGTGAAAAAAATACATTTGCCATGGTGCAAACCCAATCCTGGCCTTTCGGTATCCTGAAGGTTGGTTGCTTAAAAAGTATTGTATGTATTTTGATATTGAGGTCTGTATTATTCTAGCTGGTTTACACGTACGACGCAAGCACGAGCACAAGCACACGTAACATGTGCAAGTGCAGTAGCGTTCTGATCGTTGGTGCCTTTTGTTAAAACAAAAGCCACTATGGTAATTCCCTGGTGAAAAACCTTACATGATCTTTGAGGATCCTTAAAGATCTTCAGGGACCTGCTAAAGATCCTTAAGAATAAGGATCTTGTAAAGATCTTTGAAAGATGTTGGAAGCATCTTCAAAGATCTTCAGTTGCTAAACTATGTGCAAAGATCCTAAGGATCTTGTTGTGTTGAAGGATCTTCTGAGGATCCTTGTGAAAACAAGTGCAAGGATCATAGCAAAGATTCTGTGAGGATCCTTCATGGATCTTTAGAGGAGCTCGGTCACGATATTTTGGGTTCAAAAAGAGACATGAAAATTGTATTTAAGTAATAGGGAAATAGTGAAATAACAATTTGTTTGGGAAGATAAGAACCAAAGAGACAAGAATAAATGCAAGCATGGCCAGGATGGTGAAGGATGCAGAAGATTGAAATGGATTACAAACGATCTTTTTGATAAATTGAGGCTAAACTTTTCAAAATCCAAGACCATGACATAGCTCCTTTAAGGATCTTTAGAGCAATTTTGAAAAGATCTTTAAGGATCTTGGTAAGAAAGTTGAAGATCCTTATTAAGGATCTTGGGTAGGATTCTCAAAGATGCTTGAAGATCCTGCCAAGATTTCTGAGGACCCTTGTTAAGATCTTTATCAGGATCCTCAAAGATCTTTGAAGATCCTTAAGAAATTTTCACCAGGGTTAAGAACAACTTAATGTGTCTGTGTATGTTGTTCGTGCTTATACTTATGGTTTATGTGTAAAGCAGCCCTTACTGTTTGGTCTCTACATTCCTCTCCATCCAATAAGGCAGAGAAGTTGGGGG
>BLFK01000093.1:962009-964402 GCA_014634185.1 Astreopora myriophthalma | reverse complement strand
GGGGGGGGGGGGGGGGGCTCGTTGAGTTCATTGGCAAGATCAGATTCTGTGACCCCGGGTGGGGCAGCAGAGGTATCAAACCCATAATCAATTAGTTCTCTATCATAGCAATGGCAACATTTCTTGTCTTAGGAAACAGCACGACACTAGAGCTAGAATTGAAACTCTTCATCTTAGGTGGGTCGCAAGTTCGACGCAAATTGTTACAGCAACCAGTTCATGCTTCCATAAATTTAACTCAACACTATGTGTTTTAATAAAAGTTCATTTCCAGTTGTTTTGCTGAAGCCTCGTATTGTTTTGCAGATTTGTAGACAGTGATGTTACTGGAACAACAGGTAATGTGTCCGCCTACCCTGGGTCAGTATTATTACTCATGACATGTATAACTTTGGTTTCATGCGTCAAATCTTCCCAAGCATCGGTGAAATAAAAAAAATCCTCGTTAATCAGTTGTTCATTCTTCCATTTTGAACATGGAAACGTGTGCGAAATTGTTAGCGAGATTACACACGGTTCAGTCCACTTCTTGCTATATGAACATTATAATTCTTTCATTATGAACATGGAAAATTTAGCGAAATTGTCAGCGAGGTGGCACAGGGTTCAATCCCCTTCTTGCTATATATACCAATAGTGTGCCATGCCATTTTCCAGTCAGTCAAAGTTGTTGTGGAGCTCGCTCGTGCCAACTCTAGTCTGCAAACACAACAGTCTTTGTCATTTTTTGTCTGCGGTATGAAGGCTTAAGTTTGCTTAGTATAGACTAACGCTCGGTCAGCCTTTCTCTTAGCCCCCAGACTTTGACGGCTTATTTCGGATGCCACAATTCAGGCGTTGTGTGAAACCGAGAGGAACATATCAAACAGGTCGAAATGGCAGAACCTTCAAATAAATCTCACAGCAATGTATTGCCTGTCATTTGCCTTTGTTTTACAATCCCCAACCGCTCAGCCTTGTTTGTTTCGCAGAACGAAGCGAACATAATTCCAGCCTCTTTTTTTTCAAACTCTGTCATGCTTGTTGTGAGTAAAAAGCAAAAAGCATATTTCTAGATGCCAGCTATAGGGCCGTATGTCGCAGCTAGCTACGATTATGCAACTTGTCGGAAAGACTGTTACCAATGCCACTTAGTAACCGTGAGCCTTGAACTTGAAGAAATTAGTTATCATGGAGATGTCACTTTTTGACAAGCAAACTTACAGGCTGTGTAAATGTGACCAATATTAGCATTTGTACTAATTTAATTTAACGGTTTTCCATTCCTTTTCTTTCTTTTTTCTCCAGTTATTACAAATCCAATGACAGGGCCACAGGTCAGTGCCAAACTGAATACTAGTTATTAAGGTGGTTTAGCTGTGGTTACGAAGTCCTTACGCCGTTTGAGCGCTGAATGTAATGGTGATTTCCAGGAGCCCATAAACCGGAGCGTATAACTCCCATACTAGGGCTACGTCACGGCATTTTTACAGACCGAGCTATTTATAGACACGTTTTTCCCGCGAAAAGTTCAGTTCCAGTCCTCACGCGTCCAAGCAGTTAATTATGCAAGGCTTATGATTGGCTAGCAAGGCTCCGGTGGGAGACTGAATTCACGGGAAAATCAATCTAAAAATAGCCCAGTCTGTGAAAACGCCGTGACACAAGTATATTGAAGTTGTACGCTCCGGGTTATGGGCTCCTGTGATTTGTCTCGTACCACACCAAGAAAAAGAGCCGGCATTCTGGTCTTGCTAAGACAAACAAGAGGTTATTATTTCTAGAGAGAACCACTGTTTAAAATATGTTTGCTGAATTCTACGTAAATATAAAATTTTAATTTGCCATTTATTTCCTCCGAGGAGCCCGTAGCTCGAATAAGCCCTAATGGTCTCTCTGTGGGCCTCCTCGCCATACGTATCTGTTACTCCTCTACTCAATTATCCTTTTGCAAGTTTATATAGTACGTATTTTCTTGATGTAATTTAGCATTTTATTTAGCCTTTAAGGCAAAATGATAAACTGAAACTGAACACTTTGAAGTTTCAGGCATCTCGTTTATAGAATTCTGAGATACTTTCTTCTCACAGAATAACTTTCCAATGCCTGGGTTGCTGAAAAATCCAGTATTTGACGATCTGCCGTGTGCTGAAGCAGACGAAAACGTATCTATGTTTTGTGGCTGTGGTAAGTTCGCTTTTATGAAGGGCCAACGCTCGAACCGTCAACCTTTCAATCTCGTTATGATGGCCAATTTTACCTTATCGACTATATTTTACCAAATCTCAGTACTTCACTTTCCAAGGACGCAGCGCCACAGTTTTTCGGAATTTCTTCAGAATCTCGATCCCATGATTCACTTTAGTGGAAAATTTAGTTGTCGCTGCTCAACGGATACGAACGGAATCAAACCC
>BLFK01000093.1:947009-957009 GCA_014634185.1 Astreopora myriophthalma | reverse complement strand
CTCATGGGCACAGTCATACCATCACTGTTTTAGCCAAAGATGACCTCGTTTCTGTTGAAGCACACTACCGGTAATCCAAAATTAAAAGAGATTCAAAGCAAAAAACAAGGCAAGCCTTCTACCAAGAGGCTGCAGCAGCTCAATGGTGGAGCATATATCAACTCAAAATCAGAAGGTTTTCATTTTCTTTTGGTTGTCTTTCGTGACTATTTTGTTTCCTTTTTTTCCTGTTTTCTTTGATGCTGTTGTCATAATTGTTAGTTAGGCTGGTTTTTATTGCACTTTGCCAATCAACAGTTTTCTACCACCCTGAAGAAGGGTGACATCTGAAACGTTTTTCTTTTATAACATTTTTGACACTTTTTGATATATTTTTAATTTACTATATATCAATGCTAACCAAAGTGGTGCACTCTTTTTTTTTGTTTGTTGTGTTTTTTTTTAGATGCACGTAACAGTTGATTTTGCCCCCAGAAATAAATTTAAAAATAATGTATATCATCTTATCTTTATAAGTATGTACTCTACCTTATTTGCAGATGCTAATAAATGCTTGAATTGGGAAGATCTGGAAGATTTAGTAGTTATTGATACTGACAACCTGAGTTCTACACACAAATTTAAAAAGAGATCTATAACTCAGTCATGCCGGTGGTCACAAGATATAGCTTATCTGAATGCTACAGGACATTGGGAACTTGTCAATTTATCTGCAAATGCATTTCAAGTATTAGATGATGCTCTTCCTGGTTATCTGCAGAAGATCAAGGTATTTACTCCTTATTTTGAATTTAAGAGCGAGGCTAACACCAGGGTCAAATAAGGGTGTTGTGAATAACTCACACAGCCACACAGCTCTTCTGTTCCTTTTTTTTTTTAATGAAATTCACAGTTTTTAATGTTTTTAACTCACTACCACATTCTAGTTACAACTTTTTTTTTGTTTCCTTTTTTTCTTCTGTTTCCTTACCATTTTGACCATAAGGCTCCTAAGTTACAATATTTACATGCTAATTCTGCCTTACTTCCCTGTGTATTTTATCTTGTAAAGCAAAACCTGACTGCTTCCACACACAACCCATACTAGACACCCCCCTTAAAGTCACCACCAAACTGGGGTCTCTGGGTTTTCTCAATTGTCTATATTCACAACATTAATTATTTTATGAGTGGACATGCAACTCTCATAAATTGCTTGGTCCAGAGGGCACCTGAAGTTCCTTTGTAAGGAGAACCACTTAAGGTTGTTGTCCTTATCCGGTATAACAGGAAGAGGAGATCTATTAATCCACCCACTTTAGATGTAAGTATATCATATCACGTTTCACAATCATGTACTCACTAGTTATGGAATGATAATTTCCACTTAATGCCTTTTTCTGCTTGGCTCACAGGTAAATCAGCAATCTGCTGTTCTTGCTGAGTTAAGTGGTCACATCATTAAACTTGGTTTGAACTGCAGACAACCAGACAATGAAACATCTCGCGAATGCTTAATTTTTAAATCAGCGGGAGAATTAAACTGTAAGTAATATTGTATTCCTTTTCAAAACTGCTTTTCTGAAACTGCTTTTCCGAAACTGATTTTTTGAAAAATATATATTTATTTTAAGCAGAGTGTCTTGAGCAGCACAAGGCGACATTTTTAAATTGTAGAAACATGTTTCGACGGACTCCCGTCATCTTTATCTTTATCTTTTATCTAATGATAAATAACAGTCTGGCTTGTTTATATAACATTGACTTACCATACACGTCATGATTATTACTAATTTACCCATATTTCAAAATTTAAAATAATGCCAGGAAAATGATTGGATGATACATCGAATACTACTTAATCAGCACGCATGAACAGAAAACATTACAACCTTACCTTCACAATGAAAGTGAAAGACTAATGTGATTCACCTGTTGATTTAGATTAGGCTTTGGCCATTTAATGTGCATAGATTCCCTATCGGTAAGTCTGAAATCAAATTTATCTGTGACATTGGCGGGGGAAGCTTTCTGGGGATTCTCACTGAGCCACTACACGACACCGCGCACCAGCCACCCGCCACCCACCACCTGTCACCTGTTACCCAGCTCCCTCCACCCATGGAAAAGTGCTGCGGTGTAGACAGCTGTGTGAGCTGGCTTATGCCGATGACTCTGCCTATGGCAATGAGCCAATGAAAACTGGTTGAAAAAATATAAAAAGGAGCAAATGGAAATTGAAAAAATCAAACAAATTTCAGAGAAAAGACTTACTGAAGACACTAGTGGATTCCTGGTAAGTTGCTGACTTTGACTAGAGCTCTTCCTCCACTAACTTCACAGACCAAACTGGGACAAAGTCTTCTCAAACCTTGGCGGTGAACCATAGCTGCACATATTTTCAGAATTCGTAGGAAATGGAGGAAAAATTGTACGAAGTGTTCACATAATTTTTTCATCAATGTGATCAGAATGAACATAACTTTTTGAGAAGGCTTTGAAAAAAATTCGGGTTTAGGGGACTTTAATTCAATGCTGTCCGAAAGCTAAATTAAGGTGACTGTTTTAGACACCAAAAAAAAAAAGGGGGCGGGGTCAGCGGGGGTAAGGAAAAAAGAGAAAAATAACAATTTGTAACTTGCCTTTTTCATGGTAAGTCATGTGTTTCACTCATTGGATACCTTTTCTGATTTTTTGTATTGTTAGTTACACTGTGCAACCACACTGTAATGCCGCACCCTAGTGTCACAAGGGTCATAGCAAGGACACCAAGTATCACTGTAACACCATCAAGCATCAGCACAGTGTTACCTTCAAATTCTCCAGTGACACAAACACCTGTAGGTACTCTAGTAAAGCATCCAGTGTAGAATTAGGCATTACATGCTGGGATTGAGAGGTCGGCCATCTTGAATAAACCTTGTGCTAGCTTGTGTTTAGTCTTCTTTCATCGTCCAAGTCTCCTTTCTTCTTCGGCTGATACTATATCCAGGATCATTTACAGTGCAAGTTTCTGCATGGGCAGCACTTTTTCCTGTTCCACTGTTTATTGTGCTGTACAATGTGGTACTTTCTGATCTTTGTTGTTTGTGCCTCTAGAATGGGAAGGATGCCATTGTTGTAGCATTTGTGGCCATTGAATTATTTCTGTGCCTCATTCTTGGTACCTCATTAGTCTACTTTTGTTACTTCATCAGAGAGTATTGGTGAGTTTCTTAATTTGTTTACCTTAATCTCGCATGTGCATTTTAGCCTGTTGGGACTCTGTGGAAGCCCACTTTTTGGAGAATTTGGTTTTTTTTCTGGGGCACCATGCCCCAGACCGTCCTAGGGGATGGTCCCTTTGGCTCCATAAAAATTAACGGATGGCCAGTTCTCAAATCGTGGCTAAAAGGGTGTCTCACGCTGATGTTCACCATATTTGAAGCATTGCTTGGTCTTGACAAGATGGAAATCAGCTAATCCACACATACTCAAGTTACTGCTTTCTGAAGTACCCAGGCAGACTTGAATCTCTTTATGCAAAAGTGCAATGTCCAAAAGCAAAAGGCCAGAAGAACTACTTTCCAACATGTATGGTATCCAGTGAAGGTACCTTTGTTGGTACTGTCTCCCTTTCTCCCTCCTCTCACCCTACCCCCACCCCACCCCCCCCCCTGAAAAAAAAAGTGAAGGAAAAGGTTTTTGGGGGGGGGGGTGTAGTTAGTTCATTAATTAAAAACACCTTGCTTTGAACAGGAACCAGGAACCAAGAGAAGTCAATAATTTTACAGGTATCTGTTAATACCATGGTTTACAGGTTAGCTTTAGGATTATTGAGTAAAATGCAGGGTTATTTATGAGGGTGTTAAAGGGTATTTTCGTGACTCGTGATCGGCTCTTTTTTTTCCCGTGAAGGGAGAAATTGAATTGGTGTGATTTCCATAGCAGCCATGAGGCGTGATTTTGCAAAGTTATTTTCTGTGAAACGAGAGAGAAATGTTTAATTCGCCGTGAACTGTGATTTTCATTGTCTTCGTTTTCGTGATTGTGAAAGGACCGTTTTATTCCCCCTTTTACCACTGTCATTAAAGAAATTAAAAAAAAAAGACCTGTACATTGCTGAGTTATATAAGCTCGCGGCAATTTTAAAGAACCTGAAAGACGGGCGAGATAAGCACGAGCCCGCACGTCTCGAGTGTTATTTGCAGTGTTTGCGTAACCCAACAATGTAGTTCTTTAATAAAATGTTAATTAACACTTCCCTGCTAGAAGAGGCCTCTTTTCTTTTGTGTTCGCTAGGCTGACGAGAACGGGCAAAGAGACTTTTTTTCCTTTTCTCGTTCTCGTCGGGCCAGCGAACAGAAAAGAAAAGAGGCCTCTACTGGCAGGGCAAATTAACACCCATATTGCGACAAAAGCTTGTCAGAGAAGAGAAATGACTGTGAATTTTAATGATCCTCTCATCGGCTACTTTCATCTACTCTCGAGAGCTCTCATCAAATTTGAACTTGCTCAAATTTTCCATGAGACTTGGCGAGAGTTGATCGACAGTTTGAAAAAGATTCATCTCGCTTCAGCTCTCATCGACTCGCGCTCTCGTATGGCCGGGGCCAAGAGAAAATGAAGAGGAAAGAGGTGGCATCCCCCATACATGCCCATGTCCATAGGTAATATGACAGGAATGTGTGCACTGAGCGTGGGCTATCCATGCAGAACACATTCCCACCATATGGCTGGTTGTTGCGTAATCCCCTTGGGATCTGTACAGCGCGGGAGTCGATCTAAAAATAACTTGAGACATATTACTTGTGGAAAAGGGCATGTATGGGGGATGCCCTCTCTCCTCCTTTATTTTCTCTTGCCGGGGCTTATTAAGGTAGCTTCAGTTTAATTAAGGGTTCAAATGTTGATTTAAAAACCCAGTCTCGGGCAGAAACATATCATGTGTTATGAACTCAAGCACGAGTGGTCCATCCATGAAAATCTAAAACAATTTATTTTTCTTTTTGCAGTAATACAAAACCCAGGTCCACAGGTGGGCACAGGTTTTTGAAATTCGTAGTGGCATTGCAAATATCCCCCACTTACATCTCGATCGTTTGTTAGTGTTAATATTGCTGTTGTTTTTTTTTTATCAGGCGTACAGAATCCAGGAAGAACCATTGTACGTTGAACTGCCAGATATTCCTACTGACATGCGCACTGCAGGTAAGGCTAGAAAGTTTTATCTTTGCGTTTTCATCGTGCTCTTATGCATTGCACAATTGTACGCGTGCTTTGATTGGCTCTCACAGATGATCTATAAGGGGACAGACTCATAGATGACATCATCGTGGTGTCTCTATTTTATATAGAACAAACAGATTCCACTTTGCCGCGCCTCTGTTCAGTAACAGATCACAGATAGCAGGGGTTCTGTCTCATAAAGTTTAAGGACCGACATTTCCGTCTCCCTCACCGCCTAGTTGTCAGAGATAGGCCTAGCACTGCCTGTCGGGGACGGGTATCTAACGTTAAAATAGCCCGAAATCGCCCGGGCCGTCTTTTTCCCTTTAATTTTGGGATGATGATCTTACCCGGTAGAACCAGCCGGTTTCCCGAGGTAGACAGCAGTTTACCCTTACGTAGATGAAATACGCGAGTAAAGACTTGGAGAAACGGGTACGTTTTTATGATGTTTAACTGAGACGCTACCCGTACCCGTACACTGATTTCGGGGTATCTTAAGGTTTCTAATAGCTTGCGAAGGACCGATGTCTGAGGCTCGTAAAAATGATGCGCGAACCAATATCATGGGGTTCAAGGTCAAGGTTACAACGCTCTGTCATCGAAGTGTTCAGAGGTGCCGCTACTAGTCATTTGTTTTCTTTTAGGTACTTGGACTGCGCATGCATCAACACGTACCACGTGGAAGACAATGCAATTATGAAATTTAGTTGTATGACAATATACAATTTGAAATATCACTGGTGGCTCCCTGGCACTTTTAGCTTTCTAGTTATTTCAGGGAACCAGTACCCCTCTTATAGTTTGCACCATATATTAAAAAAGGCATGTAAACTATAGGGGTACAAATAAAGTGTTGTTGGGTCGTTGTTGTTGTTGTTGTTGTTGTTGTTGTTGTGTTGTGATATTAATGCCAATTATAAAATAATTAGGATAGTGCGCGCGCTCTCATTGGTCAATAAGTGTGTTTAGATGAGTGTATGAAACACGGTTCTGACATCACTCGAATTTTGATTGGTTATCTGTTGTCAGATACTCTGGGGGTTGGGAGAATTCTCGACAGTTATGCAAGCCCTCGACTACGTCTCGGGTTTGCAGTTTGTTGTTGTTTTTTGTTAGGCAGTGCAACAGATACAACAAAGGAGAAAAGTCCAGCCGAAGATGCCGTGATCTTAAATCCTTATGTCAGTGGAGCGTTGTTTACAAGGGGCCGAAGCTTTTTGTCCGAACCTTTACCAGTGAGGCCGATTGATGAGGAATATGCGGAGGGAGAAGAAGTTACTGGTCATGTGCATCTCAATGAAGGACGTAAACAGGAGAGGCAAGACGTTTCCGTTATTTTGAGAAACCCGCAGCTTCTTGAGAGTGCGCCAAGGTTGTCGCCTGGATCAAGAAGTGACCACGATTATTTGCCGAAGGCGCGCGAAGGAGATGACGAAGTTAAATCAGGACTTCACCATCAAAATTCTCCTGAAACAGACGACGGTATTCACTGAACAAATTTCATCGCTCATTTTTTATTGGCACGAAAGCTAATCCAAGCTATTTACTTGAATCAATCACAACAAACCAAGACAATCGACTGAAGCAGTGAGAACTTGAAGTAAATACATGCAGACGGCGCCAAGCGCGAGAAAAAGCGAGCAAAGAAGTCACGTCTGAGTTTGCTTTTGCTTTAGTCTGATTGGGTGAGAAAAATCGCGCGATATTTTTTGGCCAATCGGAGAGTGAGTAACGCAAAACTGAAGCCATTGCAAAGTAAAATTTCAACATTCAAACAAAGACCGCTCTAAAACCAAAACTAAGGCAACTGAATCACTCTAGACAATAAGGCTAGACCAGACGCATAACGTAACCACTTCGAGGAAATACGTGCACGTGTAGCCGGTGCCAAGCGCGGGAAAATACACACGAGCAAGTCACGAGTCGTTTTGGTTTTGCTTCTGATTGGTTGAAAAAGTGGCGGGAGAATTCTGGTAGTAACATGATTTGAGCTTAAGTCCTTCTTGAAAACCAATCTCTTTACAGGAGACAATTTACTTAATCAAACCAGTGAACCCCAAATTTTACGGCCCCACCAACGAGGCTCCACCATAGGTTTTACACAATAACAAGATGTCAATAATTCCGAAAGGAGTCATTAAAAATCCTCGTGCCCCCACAGTTTCTCAAGGCTCGCTACGGCCCTGTATTAAGCGTACTAAAGCAAAAACATTTCCAAAGCAAAATTGGCAGTCTACTTTTTTCCAGTTTTCTCGGGGGTTTCTCAAAAAGAAAACAGCCTTTGAAACTTGATGACCTTGAAGCTTTGATGAAGACCACCATCATCACCATTATCACTATCATTTACATGAACAGACGGCTTCATATTTGCAAACACCAAAGTGATTCTGATTTTTTTGTCCCCTTTGTTAAAGGCAATGAAAATAAGCTTGATTACCAAGGCCTTGTGGAGCGAACAAGAGCACAGGGCCTGTTCGTGTGCCCGTGTTGTAACAAGAGTCCAGATTATCAGAGACTATGCACGCCAAACCACTGTCAATGCGAGAGCAACGAGGAACTCGGTCAGAAAAGGCAGTCTATTTACGAGAGTTTATCTCTTGAGCAGGGAACACGAGAATCTTTTTATGCGACGCCTTCACGAGCTGGTGTAGAATCCACCGAGGAGGTATGAAGAAATTTCATCCCTTTTAATGTTACTTGATTTGATAAAAGGTAAGGTTTTCATAGACGGAAAAAGTTCGTACGAGTTTTGCTTTGGCTCGGCTGTCGGTTGGGGTGTTCTTTACTTAGACAACGAACTTTGCCTCACTCGGGATAGTGAATGTAACTAAATGGGTACAAGGGACATACCACTAGGTGTAACCTTGTCATGACCGACTCCATCCCAGGATGAAGTAACAGCACTCTCAGTCGCTCCATGTTACCGAAATCTGGTTTTAACAGGGTGTTTGTGCCCCTTAGGTCTTGTGCGACTTTATAAGTAACTCCCTTGGTTTTACAAAATGCCAAATTTTCGCCGAACGAAGTCATGACGATGCCAGCCGTGACCAATACGAAGTTCTTTCTCATGTAGAGGGGGTGACGTTTTGGTCGGGTTTAAGGGCGGCATTGTTGTGATGGCTGGAGTGAGAATTGCGCCATAATTTACTCATGTGTTCTATTTTACCAGCTACAGAGTTCATTTAGAGACTAACTTCTACGTAATTAACTCTAGAACGAAGATAGAGGCAATGTGGAGCAATCGCCGGAGTATCACATTCTTGAACCAAGTGAGATGGGTACGTTATGGAGCTGATGTTTGTTCAGATCTGGATCGATGTAGCGATTATAAAAATTCTCTTTAATATAGCGCATGGGTAGGGGGTGGGGGGTAAAAATGTCTGGAAACAAGGTTGCAATAAATTGTGCAACACTATGTAAATCATTGCACTTTATCGCCGGACTGTATCTCCCTCCTCTGGGACAAAAAGTTAATCCACCAGAATATCCTTTTTTCGCCCCCGTTCGATTTATTTGACATCTCACCTTTGTAAATTATTCCGCATTTCAAAAAAGGGCGTAACCGATTCTCGTCGAGGTAATCCTGTAAGAAATGTATCCCGTCCCTATTTAATCCTTTAGTCTCCTAGAGGTCCCTCAGTGACGAGTAAAATCGTCTGGCGTTAGCCAGAGCAAAACCTCCAAAGTCACTATCGAGAGTTAAAGGTTTTTAAACCACCATTCCTGTCCCCAGGCATAGTTATTTTTAGGTCTCAATGATTCACTCTGGCACGGTTGTTCTCTTCAGATTCAAACCAGGAACGTGATCAGCAGGTGAGCCAGGAACCTGTTGAACCAGTAAATCACGAGTACAATGAACTGGAAGAACCTGATCAAATCTGTTGTGAATCTGATGAGGACAACAACAAGCTCTGTGAAGGGCATCGAACAGACGGAGGGTCAGAAATAACGCGTGACCCATTAGAGATTCTTCACAAAGATATCGACCCTGCGTATGCGATGCCTTGGGAAAAGAAGGGCACTGAAGTCCCTACTAGGAAACGCTCCCGCAGTGCCTAAGTACAGCCACTGCTTTGCTGAACGCTACTGCATGATGATGTGCAGATCGGAGAGCGGAATTATCTCTCGTGGAGGAAAACCAAGTCCCGAAGAAAGCGGCGAAGTCTAAACTTTTTAACCATCTTTCACTCGAAATTCGATGTGCTGGTTGATTCACTTTGGCATGCTTGCTTGGTTAAGTGCCGACGCTCGAAATTTCAGCTTATTGAAGTCTATCATACGGTGACTGGCAATTAATATTACCAACCGAGTTGATATGAGGGTTTAGTGCTTTCGACTTCCTACTAACTGACACAGTGAAAAAAAGTGACTAAAGTCCGTAATATGCGCAAATTGGAGTTTAGAAGGAAAACAAGTAATTCTAAACTGGCCCCTCTTTTCGTTCTCTTTTGGCCTGGACGGGCTTTTCGGAGGCCCCTTAGGGAAGGAACTTCAATTTTGAGCTAGAAAGGGAACACCAGCGACAAATTATCACAAATTAACAAAGAAATGTAGAAAACTTATAATAAGCCGCCTACAAATATGAGCCCATGATATCTCAGGCGTTAGTGAGCGCTCTGTAAGTTTATGAATTGTCGGGGTGTGCTCTTTTAAGCTGTTCGCTTAGTTATTCAATCTTCATTGTCAGACCTAAACCAATTTTAAAGCGATTCTCTTTGATTATTTGCTCTTTCGTAAATAACGCTCTTAGGGCCGATTTACACGGTACGACTTTGTTGCATGCATGCGACAAGCTTACGGCATGCTTACG